>JAUCBJ010005488.1:0-53339 GCA_032718475.1 Nemertoderma westbladi
ATAAATAAGATTAGCAATTCACATTGTAAAGCTTGGAATAGATAGCTGCTGAAACTAATCGACTTGATGCCTCATTTTTGTGTGTTATCTTCTTATTGCGGGCCAGACAGGGTTAAATACTGACATACAAATATATAACACAGTTAATATTTGTAATTCAAATAAGCGCCTTTCAGGGCAATAACGTCCAGATAGATAACAAATGCATTTCATATTGAGAGCATCCTTGTTTTTTACATGATATCATTGCTGACTTTATATAATTCATGCATCATGGTATGGCATTAGCCACAAAACTTGAAAAACCCCAAGGAGCTTGATCCCCTAGTTCATACATCACAACTCCACAGGGATACTACTGATATTGCCTTAGTCATCCACAACTACAGAGGGTAGGTAGGTGGCAGCTGTGTTATGCCTGCATAGCAGCATGCATAGTAAGTGGACTACCACCAGAATCAAGTAGGGCTTAGGATGCGAACATATTACCAGTTAATTGGAAGGTTCCCAGTTTTAATGAACTCTGTGTTATGATAATGGGATCAGCATCACATCCCGGTCGGCGTATTTGTAAGTTAAATTAGACGTGAGTCGCAACAAAGTCAAACACATGCGTGGGAAGTACATAAACATACATGGTGTGATCTGTCATACGAAGGCTTTCCCTTAATTATACCCAACTCCCTAGCGCTACCAGTGCATTTCAGAAGGCGAAGAATAGTTATTGTTTTTCAGTAGTTTGATGTGTAATTTGTTTCCACCTTGGCGTATTGCTTACTTTGAATTCGTGCATCCGGCACAAGAGGATTTGGCATCGAGCTAAGTAGAGGGAGGGCTTGTGAAGTTTTCATTTCGGTGAAAATGCTTTAAAGGGTCTAGCCACGGCCTATCTCTCTGCATTGCATACTTAAGTTACGGCTACTCTGAAAATTAGCCGCAACGCGACATTAGCCGTACCGCCACTGCGCCATTCTAACATGTCCCCTGTCTCTACCAAAATTGATAATTACATTGTTGATTCGCCAAGAAGATGGATTTGAGTCAAAGGGTTCTCCTTGTTTCAATCGATTACGAATGTAATAACATAAACAACATATCGATAGCAATAAGATATGAATACCATGTGTTACACATAGAACTGCTGTAGCGGTGGTGATAATAGTACACTGATAAACAGTTGGGTAGATCTGGCTTACACGATGTATTGATTTATAGCAAGATTGGTGGTCCAGCTAAGTATAACATTTTTTGCACTATGGCACCACTGCGCAATCATTAATATTTATTCACAAAGATAGTAATTAATTTGCTTCCAACCTGACTACAGACTCATATGAACACATTTTCGTAACTAGGGTTATTGATTTCAAATGCACGACGTGAAGCTAATTAATAGATACCAAATTCTTCATTCACATAAACCCTTTCCGTTATGCACCTCAAACCAGCCCATTATCTTGACCCAGCGGGAGGTAAATTGCATTCAGACTATTCCATTTAATTGTATCAGCATTTTATACATTCTAAATCAGGGTTCTACTAGTCTTTAAAGGTGAGATAATTTTCTCGTAAGGAAATTTAGTCATTGTTGCTACAATATTATTTATAAAGCGCCCTTTTCTGATAAGGTTCAAAGGCGCTAAGCAAGCATGATTGCAATGTATCGTACATGTGCGGAAATACTTCATCTATACCAAAACTCATCCATATCTTTTACAATGAATTAATAATGCACAGCAATCTCTAGTATATAAAACAAGTTGTATCACTTGAAACATTTCAGACAAGCCTATCGTTTCTAAAAGCGTGTCATACCTCATAGCGTACAGTTTACTTATTTATATACATAATCTTTATTAATAATAGAATATTAATATAAAAAAACCCTTATTGTGGGTGAGTGGAGGCACATATGCGGTTGCAGTAGAGAGGACACATGGAGAAAAGTGGTGTTTTGAGAAAAACGCATTTAAAGTTTTGTGAAAGGTAGAAAGCATATTTAGATCAGCCTCCTTGCATATCTAAACCTCAAAATCCAGTAATTACATCTAGAGTGGGGGATACTATATCAATAGCAGAAGATCCAAGTACCACCAAGGTAAGTGTGCAATCACCCTCGGCAGACTCAAAAGTATAATATGGTATTGAACCTGATCTTCCTGATTATAATCCATCACATGCCCCTAATTTCTTTTGGGGACCCATTTGTGGCGAAGATCTTGTTATTTCAGTTGATGAACTATACTCTACTGTTGTACATTGGCGGAAGAACTGCTTCAAGTTGCCTTCAGGTAAAGCAGGGAAAGATTATGTTGAGGAAACTAACCGTCTTCTGTCCAGCTGGGAGTCAGGCTCTCCTTTAGAGGGTGTAGCATTCAAACTTGTCTCTATTATGCCCCATCTTCTTCTACAAAAACCCCATTCAAAGTCTACATCTTCAGAACATTGCACTGTCCTTTCCTCTAGGTTAAAGCTGTGGGCATGTGGAAAATTCGAGGATTTACTTCGTGACTCTCTAGCAATTCAAAAAAAGCTTCAACAATCATATCCTGCTAAAAAACCTATGGATACTGCCAGGATTTTTAGTAAACTTGTTTTTGAAGGTAAGATAAGTGCAGCGATTAGATTACTTGAGAATTCAGATGGGGGGTTCCTAGATCTCAGCAGCAGCATTGTTGACGAATTATATTCGAAACATCCACCAGCTGCCGGATTCTCACTTGATTATGCACTAAGGGGTCGTACTGAGCTAATTCCTCCCAGCACCTTCTCATCTATTACAGGTGAAATGGTTTTCAAAGCTGCTTTAGGGATAAGAGGGGGTTCGGGTCCTTCTGGCCTTGATGCAGAATCTTTAAAGAGGATTCTCTGCTCAAAAGAGTTTCGCTCAAAGTCAACTGACCTCTGCCGAACTATCGCTAAAGTAGCCCAGCGCCTTGCTACAGAGCCTGTTGACCCTAATAGCATTGAAGCCCTTGTAGCCTCTCGTCTTATACATTTAAACAAGAATCCTGGAGTTCGTCCTATAGGTGTTGGGGAAGTCCTTAAGCGGCTAATAGGTATAATTATAGTAAGTGTTGTGAGAGAGGAGGTACAACACACTGCTGGGCCTCTACAGATGGCGGGAGGGCATTCAGCTGGAGTAGAAGCAGCAATGCATTCTTTGGTTGAAGAGTTTAACCAGGACGAGAACGAGGGTATTTTAATGATTGATGCATCAAATGCCTTTAACATGTTGAACAGATCCGTAGCCCTCCATAACATCAGAATTCTTTGCCCTGCTATATCCCTATATGTTATTAACACTTATCGTAGGAAAATACGCCTTTCCTGTGGTGTCATCGAGCTTGAGTCCAATGAAGGAACAACCCAAGGTGACCCGTTAGCATTCCCCTGGTACGGCATATCCATTAATCCACTTATCTATCATCACCACACTCGAATAAAATCCGTCTGGTTTGCTGACGACTCCAATGGCATAGGTAATCTTCTAGATATCAGGAAATGGTGGGATTTCATTTCTTCCCGTGGCCCCGGATTTGGATATCACCCCAAAGCTGAAAAATCATGGTTGTTAGTCAAACCTGGTCTAGTTGAGAAAGATCAGTCAATTTTTAAGGGCATTGATGTTCATATTACCAGGGTCAGCCTATTGGGGAGTGTAATTGGAACAGCTGAGTTCTCCACCACTTTTGCGAAGGGCAAGGTCCGAGGGTGGTGTAAGCTTCTTGACAATTTAGCGCAGGTGGCTGAGACCAACCACATGCTGCATATGCTGCTTTCACCCATGGGCTGAGCTCAAAGTGGACATTTTTCAACGTTGCTTTGGTGGAGATAGCAGTATATTTCAACCTCTAGAGGACTCCATTCGAAATCGCTTATACCTGCCCTTATTGGCTCTGTATGTGATGATGGGCTTAGAGATATTATTAATCTGCCCATTCGTTTTGGGGGCCTTGGTTTGGTAAATCCTGTCTCATCAGCCAGCGATCAGTTCAATACATCACTGAGAATATCTGAACCTCTTAAAAAGGCAATAGTGGAGCAACAGCATGTGCTATCCTCGGCGATTAGGAAGGATCAGGTTGAGGTAATTGCCACCGTGCGTGCACTCAAAACAGCATCTTGGAAAAACAAGGCATCAAAGATTAAGGAGGTTAGTGACACACTTATGGTGCGTGAATTAGACCATGCCTCTCATAAAGGCACTTCCTCTTGGCTAACAGCTCTTCCTCTTGATGCTGAATGATTTGTACTAAATAAGTCGGACTTTCGAGATGCACTTGCAGTGCGCTACAACTTGCCGATCACTGGCCTCCCAACTACATGTGTTTGCTCAGCATCCTTTACCCCTGACCATGCCCTTATTTGCAAGAAAGGCGGTTTTATCGCATTGAGACACAATGAAACGCGCGATATAATTGCCAATCTGCTTAACCCTTTTAGTACTATGTCCCACCTGTTGTACCATAACCACCTGCGCTGTGTCCCAACTGTTGTACCATGGCATCTCACTTGATAAGCAGGCCATCCACCACCCAACAGCGCCTTAGAAAGTGTTCCAATTCACTATTCAGTGCCTTAGGACAATAATTTTTGAAATTTTTTTGCAGCCATTTGATTGGCTAATGGGTTTACCTTGCCTTCTATGGAGATTCAAATCTAGGCCTTTTACTTCCAACTTTGCTGCCTTTGTTGAGGCAGGGCGAATTGGTTGTAGGTAGATTGTTGACTACTATCCATCTGTGACCATCTACCATCGATCTGTGTGGATGTTGGTGTAGAACCTAATCTGCTACCACTGTCTGGCGAGGTATTAACACCTTCCTCTGGAGTTTCTGGAGATGAAGCTCGTCTTGATGTGTCAGCAACAGGTTTTTGGAGCCGCCACTCCAAGTCATTCTTTGATGTACGGGTATTCTATCCCAATGCTGCAACCTATCTCCCATCCACCATAGACAATTTATTAAAGAACCAAGAGGCTGAGAAGCGACGGAAATATAATGACAGGGTACTGAATGTAGAACGTGCATCATTTACTCCTCTCGTTTTTACCTATATCGGTGCTGCAGGACCTGAGTGTGGCCGATTTTTAATGTATCTTGCTGGTCGTCTGGCGGAGAAGCGTGATTCCACGTATTCATCGGTTGCACATTGGTTGCTATGTCCACTTTCCTTCAGCTTACTCGTACAACTGGGCTTTGCCTTCGAGGTCACCGTAGTCCTCTTTCCTATACCACCGTGCCAGCAGAGGATCCGCGGCTTACTTCCAACCTATGCCCCTCTTTTTCCTAAATGATTTTAAGGGGTGCGGCGATCGAAAGGTGATGAAAAGTTACTGCGACACGATGCCTACGGAGAGGAACCGCATAATATACCTCAACAATCTAGCTAATTCGCTGCGTCTAAGCAGAACATATCGTAGTGAAGTATACTGTGAGGGTGTCAGACTCTTGAGATGATGAGAAGATATTGTATTTGGAGAACTGGAGAGACACAAAACTAGATACAATTATTATTTTATTTTAATTATTTCTAGGTAACTGTAGACTAATACTTAATCTCCATTGGTAAATTTAAATATACTTGATTGAATGAATATTTAGATCAGCAAAATAACAATAAAATATAATATTTCTAGATCAAAATTTTACAACCTTTCCAGCTGCCAGATTTTCAGAAACGTAACTTCTAGTCTTAAAATGTTATTTCAGTCTGTCCGACTGTCTGTTTTTCCGTCTTTTCCTTTCCCGTCTGTCAAATATAAGAATGCACACCGAATTACTTAAATTTTCGACTTAGGGGTTTTCCAGGTCGGTGATTTAATTCCTGACTACAGTTTTCATGTTTGGATGAATCTAGTCTGTCTGTTGTATACATTTGACAGACAGACAGACAGAAAGACCGACAGACAGACAGAAAGTCTAGATTCCACCAAACAGGAAAACTGAAATCAGAAATGAAATCACCAAATAGGAAAACCCCCATATCGAAAATATTACCGTTGTGATGTTCTTCATTATTGTCAGAATACGTAATTAACAAACATTTTAACATACAGTTTTTGGTGGGAAGGGTCAAACTACGATATTTTGTCAAACTACCGTGTAGTTTTTGGAATATTACAAAAGCAAAAATATATCTAGAGCTTAAACCAAATATACCATTAGAAAACCCGAAAAAATTTGCTACAAAATGTACTGTTGTAGGAATGTTACTTGTGTAATCATTACTCTCATTACTCTAAAGTCTTACTTGTGTAATGTTGGCTGTATTATGATAAATTGTATATGTTACTGATATGGGCTTTGCTATAGGATAAAATTATAGAACTAAATAATAATATAATAAATAACATGCCATAATTTATTTTAGTATCGACTGATATTTATTCACTCTAGAAATATTTTATTCGTGGGGGTTAATCTGTTAGTGGGGTGGGGGGTGGGGGGGGGGGGGGGGAAGTTAAGTTAGTTAACGTCACTGGCCTCCAGAGGCGGATAGATGATTATTATTTCTTGGGAGGGGTCGATATCTTGAAAAAATTTGTGCAGCCACACCCCACACCAACTCCAAAAACAAGTAGCTCCAAGTAGATACACCTTTTCCAAAACAATAGCCTAATTGTTGCCAAAATGGGTACAAAACAATGGTGACATTTTGACAATCCAAACGGAAATTTGAAATTTAAATCACAGACGAACATTATAGACTAAATATAATCACTGTTATAACATTGTGAACATATAAACACAAACACAGGAATCATACTCTTATTACCATTCCAAACAATAGTACAGTAGGCCGAGATGTGTATGTGCGAATTAGTCATGAATTTAGCTAGTGGGATGTCCAAATAATATGTTATGCATTTGTAACGGCGGGCGAAATCAGTGAAGTTTGTTTCAATTTATTGAATTATTTTTTTATTAAATATTTTGAGCACCTCCGTATGTGGATGAATGGAGCAGCCATTACAGGGAGGGTCGGCAACCCACCCTCCCCCACCGACCCTCTCTCTAAGGGTTGGGAAGGGTTGGGTGAATTCTTAGCCTGCGAGTATTCTTAGCCCGCAAAATAATAACGTTTATTGTTTTGGTTCCCCCAAAACGCCTCAGAAACCTGCTCCTTTACTAACCTGTTCCTTTACTAACTCGCGGGCTAAGAACACCCGCGGGCTAAGAATACCCGCGGGCTAAGAATACCCGCGGGCTAAGAATTCACCCAACACATAGAGTGGGTCGACCGCGCCGACACATACGATCAACCCTAGATCCTTGGACCCATACTTGGTTTGCGACCACTTCCAATCGCGGTGTAATGGATTATCAGATTAGTAAATGGAGCGGAATGACATTGCACCGAAGGCAGAAATGGAACCATCCGCTCCGCACGTAACAAAAAGCTTCCGACAGAATGCTGATAATTGGAATGCATGAGCCTTTCGTTAATTAGTTTTCATAAGCGTTGCTAATTCATGGAAATCCCTTTATAGAAGATTACCAGAGTGCTATTACTGCTATTGTGCAATAATGTAATATACAAAATCGCAATCATTGTAATTATATATCTGCGCCTATGTTAAAAGTCGGTTCAGGAAATATATTCATTATTTAAATAATGGAAAATGTTGTAATTGGAAATCATACTGCACTAGCTTCAAATGACACAGGTTGTCCAATTTACATTCCACACAGCAATACAAAGGCTTCTAAGGTTATCCTTGCTGCGTTGCATATTGACTGGTATATTCAGTGATCAAGTATGCACTGCTTCACGCTCTGGTAAGGAACTATTGTAATTATATTCGGCCACCAATTAAGTTTACTCAAAACACAAAAAAATTAGCAAAACACAAACTTTCTGCACCAAATAATTAACTCATTGACCAAATAACATACAAGCCGACCAAAAATATAAATCTGGCCAAAAAAATAACAAAAGAAGCACATACTTTTCGCATCAAATAATTTACTTGTTGACCAAAAAAATACATCTGAACTAATTCGATCTAAAAATTATACATCAGCCACACACATTACTACACTAAAAAAAAATAAATCAAACTACAATAGTCAGATATATGATATTTATTTCCACAGAGTCGGCTTTTCTAACCAAAACAATAAACGATGTTGTTACCAATAAAGAGAAAGGAGCAGGATATAGAGACGGCTTTTTCTAACCAAAACAATAAATGATGTTGTTACCAATAGAAAGAAAGGAGCAGGTTACAGAGACGGCTTTTTCTAGCCAAAACAATAAACGACGTTGTTAACAATATCGAATATAAAAATATATATAATAATATATAAGGACGAATTTATATATTTTGGTGCGAAAAGTGTAAATGTATTTAGAAATAGCTTTAATGTATATTGCTTACAGAAAACATGAAATTTGGGGCTATCGTTTTGGGGCGATAAAAAAGTATATTTGGTGCTAAAACTATGTAATCTGGGAAATAAAATGTTAATAAAACCTGAATGATTCCTCATCTGTTTCAACCTATAGCAGAGAGGTTCCAGGATTCACACGCAATTTTGGTTTTTGACAGTGTGAGTGACCCTAGCCTGAAATCCCATGAGTGCTTTGATTTCGTTTCCAGCATTTACATATCTGTAGATTTAACAATAATTAGGCTCTTACCATCAACTCCTGTTTCTGACTCTTTTTCTTCAACAAGTCTGTCACATTCTTTTGCTTCAATGACGGCATCAGATTCTCCATCGTCGTTCAAATCATAAGTTGCATCATCTGGGAATAAATTTCAGAAATAGTAATTTCAAAAGACAATTTCCTAAGTCTTCATATTTTCAAGAAATTATTTATTCCTTTCTGTATATAATTTTTGTTTCCAATTTGTTCTAAACTTTAATTTTCAATAATATCTTTCACACACAATTTATTAGGAACCACTTGGATGCAATAATTTTTTGACCCAGCATGGGGAAAATATGGGGATGAATATGGGGAAAAATATTTTGTCACAGCACCAAATTTTATAAATCCATCAAAGAGTAAAATTGATTCCCAGTGTGGAACTGCACTGGGAAACGCTGATGAAGATCTGATTCTGCTACCTTTTCGCGACGGCGCAATCCGCTAATGAGGCAGCCCATACATACACATGCTGCTTCCCTGGCCGGAACAGTTGTGTTGTGGATCCTTAAAATCTGGCCACCCCTTTCAAGTGGCGGAACACAACCCATGCATGTCCTCTCCCCTGCCTGGTGGGAAGTAGTGTCTCTCACGATACTCATTTTACTGCAAAACAGCAATCACCTCTCTGGGAACTCATCTGATCGGCAACACGGCCTCCCTCCGCTCCATCCTGGGTACCATATGTACCCTACCCTCTGCAACGGACTAGTAGGATCTGATCACCAACAAAAACTTTAATAAATTTTCGGGAATTTACACCTTCAAAATAGTTTTATCAAAACGTGTCTATGTTAATAATATTATGTATAATTGAAATTATGTTCCACAAAGTTAATTCACGTAAAATGATTTCTAGAACTAAATACCCAAGGGCACTGAAGACTTGCGGGATCTAAAGACGCACAGAAAGAAAAACGGCGCGGGACATAAAGACCTGCAATATAGGCATATCAGTAGCACTACCAAATGCCGGCCTTTTCGTTAAATTATATTTTCTGCATGTGTGAGTGTCTGTGTGAGTGTCTGTGTGAGTGTCTGTGTGAGTGTCTGTGTGAGTGTCTGTGTGAGTGTCTGTGTGAGTGTCTGTGTGAGTGCTGGGGTAGTTCGAATTTTAAAATTCGAGAAATACAATATTTATAATTGTAAAAACATATATCGAAATCAGTGATTTAATCTCATCAATAATGTTGGCTTTAAGAGGATGGCTGGCAAATTATTTAACGCAACGATGTAATTAATGCGTAATCCATCCAAATCATTAACGGATAAAACAAGTTACAGCGGCACTGACAGCCATCGGCGAATAAGTATAAGGTTCCCGGTGCAGTTATAGTTTTTGCTATCAGTTAACATATTCAATCTATCAGTAATCATGGCTCTGCGGTTACGCTAACCACAGAAATATGACCTTTAGGTACGCCCTGAGTAGCGTCAAGATTTGTTGCTCGTTGGTTGTGACTTGGAAAACTACATTTTCCATGGCTGCACTCCTGAAGCTAATATACAATTATTTTCGGGACATCCGAGACTAACATAATCCCATAGGTGCTCATATTACTGTTGGACGTAGTGTTGGTTTAATATATTTGACTTCCGCATCCACATGCCCCGGTTGGGATATAAACTGAATGATATGAGGGTATTGAGTTTGGAATTGAAGATTCTTTAATTATTGTGGTTAATAAGAAAAAATATAATTGTAGCACTGCGAGTTTATATAGGTAAAACTGCGGTTTTGGCATTCCGAAGAATTTAGTTGCTAATTTGATGGTCTTGTTGAAGAGCCATCTAGAAGAACTCTGCTACATATGATATGTATTCGCAGGTAGCTGATGATCTCCTTGTACGACATACATGGTCTCCCTGCCTTTAATACATTGTCAAGGGATTGGAAAATCTCTCAGAGAAACTCTCCTTAGAATTGCACTTCTGAAGTCCTTGTTGTTATTCCAAGCCACAGTAGGGGCTGCACGTGCATTGATAAAGATAAGCCACCCTTGAAGCATGATTACTGAAACACCTCCAATGTTATATAGCGACTGATTGGAGATGTGTTCATTGTGAACATACAAAAAAAAGTATCTGGTCTTGATAATGCACATGAATTGGGGATTTCCATAACTGATTGCAAATTGTGGTGGTCTTGCCAATGCCAATTCCCGGCCCTAGGCAGATGCAGAGCTCCATTATCAAGTAAGTTTTAATAGGAATTACCCAATTACTGGAAGCAATTACAGTAGTCGTAATTGCCTTTATTCCCAAACACAGAGTTCAGTAGCAGTCAAAGGATATCCATTATGTACCTTGTGTCACATAGGCAGAATTTCGGGAATTAAATCAAGCATATCCTGCCAAACGTCATTGAAGCACTTAGTGGAATGGTTCCAAATGACTGTTTAGCCATAATCTATCCATTATGTTGGAATGTCAAGATCTCATCAGCAGAATTTTGGACATTCAATATGTGTCTTTTCTGCGGATTGAGTTGGTTTATGTGCAATCGCAGTTCTTAAGAAATAAAGTTTTATTTATTGTTCTGCGTCAACTCCCCACCCCTGTCACAGGTTCTTTAAGTAGTGTTATGTGTGTTCTTGGGTCTATAGATTAAATGTGGGCTCTTGGGGCGTCTATAATACAACAAAGCCGAAAAACTAAATTATAATCCCTATCAAATATTAATGCCAATCTATATGTAAACCCCTCCTGGTCATGTCATGACCAGTTCGCTACAGACAACCCAGCCCAATGCCCAGCCAGCTACAGTAGAGTTCATAATTACCTAAACGTTGCTATGATACATATAAAGATCTTTCCACATTCACTAACATAGACAGATTCGAGCCTGCTTGGGCGAATATTACATATTCATACACTATTTAATTTTTAATCAATAAATAATCATACATATTTATATTAAACAATCAAATAAAATAAAAACTTTGTGAGAATGGGACACAGCGAATCGACCTATGCTATTTTTATACAGCGCGAACTTAATTTTACCCCCTTAAATAATTAATTACCGAAATAAGAACCCAAATAATCGATACATTTCTTTGTATAGTTGACCACCAAGTAGAGTTCCCTGGTGAATACTAAATAAACAAGCTTGCCAGCCGAGAGCTGGCAATAATGGACGGCTCCATTGCTACAACTATTGTTGTAATACGCGCCTATGCAGGGCAGCCTAGTAACGAAAAACGAAACTTTAGGCGAAGTACACGATAGTAGTATACATTGTATGTTAAAAAACAGTTAAAAAACAGTAGGTCAGGTCAGGTCCCCAGATCCTGCTACCACTATGGCAGTAATGTGGTACTACCTGTAGCTGTCAGCCCAGTAGGGCAGGCCCGATAAGCATAGCTTATTCATTATTTAGTTGATCAAGAGTGGGTTGGTTCAGCCCCGTCAACTAAATAAGTCATTGAGGGCTATAGCGCCTAGGGCACCATTGAAGGCAAAGGCTTGATACGCATCTGCATTAGAGATGATACAAGCCCCGCCCTGTCTATACTGGATGCTCCTTACCAGTGTTAGGTAACCTAACCCAGGAGGCACACTTGGTTCAGGGTGTAACAAATGGACCCCTACAGTCGGCAGCAGGGCTGTAGGCCATGGATAGGCGGAAGGTAATCAACCAATGGCTAGACATGCTGACAAGGTCGGCGGAAGGTAATCAACCAACGGCAACCTACTGCGAAGACGCTTGTAGGAGTTGCGACCACAAGCGGTTTACCCCCGCAACTGAAAGATATGAGTATGAGAACCCTCCAGGAGAAATACCGGCTCGGTCGTCGCCCGGGTCAACAAGGACCGCGTCCCTCAGTGGTACACCAGGCTGGGGTCGATAAATTGGCTACTGGAACAGAAGACAGAGAAGAAAGAAGAACCAACCTGTTGAAATGTAAAAAGACACTAAAGATTGCTACAATAAACGCACGCACGCTGAAAGCACAGAGCAAACAGGGTGACATGGTCGCTCTGGCAATGGAATATAACATCGACATCATCTGCATCCAAGAACATCGGATTTGTCATGAAGACACTGCCATGAAGTACAATGACATTGGAAATGGATGGACGTTAGTAACAAGCTCAGCAGTAAGAAACTCGGCCAATGCATCAATTGGCGGAGTAGGAATTCTGCTAAGCCCATTTGCACTTAAGACCCTAAACAACATCGAATCTATAAATTCCAGGGTTATGATCGCAACATTTGATGGGAATCCCAAGACAACAGTTATATGTTGCTACAGTCCAACCAATGCATCAGAGCCAGAACAAGCAGTCAAGTTTTATGAAGAACTGACTGGACTTATTAAGGACATCCCGAAACACAATGTTAAAGTCATTGCTGGTGACCTGAATGCGCAAATTGGCCCAGAAGACATCAAGGGTTACACCTATAACACCAGTTCTAACAGAAATGGGTACTTACTCTTAGACCTAATGGAAGAATGTGAATTGATACCAACAAACAACACATTCGATAAGAGTAAGGGGAAGCTATGGACCTTTCAATACCCTAATGGAACCAAAGCACAACTGGATTACATCCTTATAAACAAAAAGTGGAGAAATAGCATGATCAACTGCGAGGCATACAGCTCGTTCAACCTAATTGGTTCGGACCACAGAATTGTGACTGCAGAGATCAGACTCAGTTTGAGAGCCAGCAAACCCAGGACAAGCAAGCAAATCAACTATGACTGGGAGAAACTCAGAACTGACAATGCTGTAAAGGATGCTTATACAGTAGAAGTTCAAAACCGCTTTGAAGCACTTCAGTCAATGGATGAAGACCAATCCACCGATTCAATATACCAGAATATAATAACAGCCCACAAGGAATCAGCTAAGAGGCATATCCCCCAGAAACCTAAACGAAAACAGTATGTGCCATGGCAAAACTCTGAGGTTACTTGTAAGAGAGAAGATCTTAAGATAGCCTACAAAGTTAAAACCGAACAACCAACAACCGAAAACATTAACAAGGTTGAGAAAGCTAAGGACGATCTTAAATTGGCCTACAACATCAGCCAGGAAAAGTACATACAGGATAAAACTGAAGCAATTACAACTGCTCACATACAGCAACAATCAAGACTTACCTGGCAAACTGTAAATGAGGTATCTGGTCGGAAAAGTTGTGCAAAGGGGCGCCTCAAAGCCGATAGTCCTGAAGAACGTGTTGGGAAGTGGAAAAATCACTTCAGCAACTTGCTTGGGCAGCCACCAAACATCGAGGTCAGCCCTACAAGGAAAATATATGACAAGACACTACCTATAGAAACAGGGGACTTCACACCTGCCGAACTCCAAAGAAGCATTAAAAGCATGTCCAATAATAAAGCGAGTGGATTAGATGAAATCCCAGCGGAGGTATGGAAAACCAGAGTGCTAAATAGACCATTATTGAATGTTTGCAACCGGATGTTAAAAGGGGAAAAGCCACCACCAATTTGGACTAAAGGTCAACTCAAGCCTCTCCCCAAGAAAGGAGACCTCGGCATACCAACAAACTATCGTGGGATCTGTCTGCTTGTGGTAGCTGCCAAAATATACAATAAAATGATTCTATATAGGATTGGGCCTCACATAGAGAAACTACTGCGTAAGAGCCAAAACGGATTTCGACCAAGTAGATCAACAATAGCTCAGATACTTGCACTACGGAGACTGATTGAAGGAATCAAGTCAAAGAATCTCCCCGCAGTCATGACTTTTGTGGACTTCAAGAAGGCATTCGACTCCATCCATAGAGGTAAAATGCTTGAAATCCTAAGAGCTTATGGAATACCAGAAGTAATTGTTGCTGGCATTGGATTGCTATATTGTGACACAGAAGCGCAGGTACTCTCACCAGATGGTGAAACTGAGTTTTTCTCAATCCTGGCTGGCGTACTGCAAGGTGACACATTAGCACCATTACTATTTGTAATTGTGCTGGATTACGCAATGAGGACGGCCACAAAGGGTGAAGACCTGGGATTCACACTTCAAGAACGCAGAAGTACTAGATATCCGGCAACTACAGTCACAGACACCGACTTTGCGGATGACATCGCCCTGCTCTCTAATACGCTAGCAGATGCACAGCTTCTACTAAATAAAGTGGAGAGGGCTGCTAAGGAGGTTGGATTGCATATAAATGCTACAAAGACCGAATTCATGACCTTTAATGTTGATGGAATCTTGACAACCATTGATAATAATCACCTAAGGAAGGTCGATGACTTCCAGTACCTTGGATCATGGATAGAGAGTAGCAAAAAGGACATAGAAGTTAGGAAAGCAAAGGCTTGGGTAGCTCTATCAAAAATGGATACCATCTGGAAATCAGATCTCTCCAGGCACCTGAAGACTAAGTTCTTTCGAGCCACAGTGGAAAGTGTATTTTTATATGGGGGTGAGACCTGGACACTGACTAAATCACTTGAACAACGAATTGATGGTTGCTACACAAGACTACTAAGGGCAGCCCTAAACATCAGCTGGAGACAACACATGACAAACGCCGAGCTTTATGGTACAATACCACCTGTATCAACCACCCTCCGTGAACGCAGATTAAGATTCAGTGGGCACTGCTGGCGAAGTAAAGACGAGGTCATACCAGATCTACTTCTCTGGCAACCAACTCATGGAAAGCGTAGTCGTGGACGACCTGCCATAACATATATAGATCAACTTGAAAGGGATACTGAACTTGGGAGAAACGAAATTGCGACAACTATGGAGAATCGGGAAGCCTGGAAGGATCTCATTTCCACTGTCCGAGTTCGCTCGACCTAGTAGTAGTAGTAGTAAGAAATGTATTTCCTACAATTCTGAACGAAATAAGCGAAAATTTGCATGTCCAATAGATGCTCCCTATGGGGTGTCGACAGAATTTTAATTGAGTGAATTCTACGATTATGATCGGTCATTCTAGAATTAATTTCACTGTTGCTAGGCAACCAACAGGTCACTAGCAACCAAATCCTTGCATATTCAACTAGGTCCGATAATTAACCTATCATCAAAGTTTCATCCAATTCCATCAACATTAAGTGCAAGAAGTTGTGTGTACAAACAAACAAACACACAAACAAACATGCGTGAGATATAAGGACAACCAAGATGGATCCGTCCAATTATTATAGTTTAAATGGTGAACCTTTACTATAGTGTCAAAGAGGTATGCAGCAAACTTTGCCCGCGTCCAATCTTCGCTCTCAAAATGAGCAACTATCGAATGGCGGAAACCTTCGCCCGCAGGCAATCTTCCGCCACGAGCAATCTTTGCCCACTAAACTTTATTGTTTTGGTTAGAAAGAGCCATCTCTGTAACCTGCTCCTTCCCCTCAATTGGTAACTAAAATGGTTACACAACACAAATCTTATTCGGCGAAAGTTGATCGTTGGCCAAGATTGCCCTGCGGGCGAAGGTTTCATCCGGACGAAGGTTGGACGCGGGTCAAGATTGGACGCGGGTGAAGATTGCACCCAACCTAGACCCTGGTATAATGTTGAAAAGAACCTCGATAACATGCATTTATTGTTTGGAAAATGAAGTTTGTAGAATGTGGGCTTGTGATGTCTGCGAAATCCTTAAGATTGGAGTAGATTCAGCTTCTGGGACATTCATAACTTATGTTGTTTGGAGGCCTTAATCATTTGAACAGCAACTCATTGGGCAAGTGACTTATTGGGAAAGTGACCCATTTTTAGTTTTAGATAAATTTTTATTGGGCAAATGACTCGTCTGATTTATTGGACAAGTGAGTCATTGGGCTAGTGGTATATTGGGCAAGTGACTGCACACCAAACATACATACATACAAACAGATGTTTTTTTGACAGCAAGAATCCTGGACGTTTTTCTAATTAAAACTTGGTTGGAGTTGGTTGTGTCCATACAGAATGAGACAGATCAATGATTATGATGCGCCATAATAACGCGTTCGTGGGGGCTTCGCGCAGCACGAGGCTTAATTGTGAGATACAAATTGAAATTGAGCGATTCTATCACAAAATTTAAGAAATTTAACCATGAATTTCAAATACGAATTTTCTGTGATGTGACAATTGCGACCTGGATAATTGCGACCCGGACAATTGCGAGCCGGACAATTGCAACCCGGTCAATTGCGACCCATGATTTTAGAACAAATTGATGGGTCGCAATTGACCGGGTTGCAATTGTCCGGCTCGCAATTGTCTGGGTCGCAATTATCCAGGTCGCAATTGTCACATCACAGAAAATTCGTGTTTTAAAAGTAATATATTTTATGCTTGGTGGTGACACAATTTGTAAGAAATATTAAAACTTACCTTATGAAGATGCAGAATTAATACTGAAATATTATAAAATTAATTATTTAGCGAATTCTAAAGAATCTCTTCACTTCATTTTGCGAAATAAACAATAAGCAAGCTGTCTTACTATTCTGGCTCCTTATGCTTCCTGTCCTAAATGTCCTATCTCCTGTCCTATATATGAAATTTTCCCCTTGCTCGAGTAGTACAGTGGTGAGGTGGTACTGGTTGCACTGGTTCCCAGCTAGGCAATTGTAAGCACGCCATGGAATGAGGGAGATATAGGAAGTATAGCGTGGGGAGAAGGGGCTTTTTAATAAGTTAGTAATGTTTAGATCAATTAAAAACACATTTCTTAAAGCAAATCACTTAAACTTATTTAAAACTATAATAGTATGGGGGATGGGGATTCCAGATGTATAAATTTTAAGTACAAATAGGTAAATCTTATACTATAAAATAATTAATTTTCATGAACGGACAGGCAGAAAATGCTGTTTTTTTTTTACCGAAATGAACTTAATTAACTATTTAACTGCTTTTATATTAGCTACTCGAAGGACAAATGCAAATTCTACTTAATAAACTTGTGCCAAACAACACGTGTACCAAGTTTGGTTAGATTTCATTGAGGATTGGTTGAGATTAATGTTTAAAAATTGGACGTGACAGAACGACACAACAACAGAACGACAGACAGACCGTTTGAGAGAGTGGCACCCGTATGCTAAAGCTCGGTTACTTTCGTGGCTTGCCCCACAAAGCAATACATAGAGTACTTTCCAATAAAAATAGCGGCAATACACGTGACGATATAATTGGGATGGGAGTTGCCCAGGTATTGTTCAGAATCATAAGGCGATGGTGAATTTCGGTATATAGATATTTCTTAATAGGTGATATAAACATAACGACCGTTATAGCCACTCATAGCGACTCATTGTAGTTATCGTTGTTAAGTTACAGAATGATATAGCGGGTAATAAAGTAACTAATATACTACTTCTGAGCTTCTGTAAGTACCTTGTAGTTATTTACGGGTGTAGATTAAACGTATTACAGGATTTACAATAGCTTAACATGAATTATGTATGTATCTTATAAATTCCACGTAGGAAGTAACGTTTCCCTAAACTTATTTAAGGTAGAATGAGTGAGTGGCGATTAGTTCGTACTTCTCGGCATGTGGGTAGCGCCTGTGCAATAACTCTCATCCAATGCGCTGCTACACCTACATAAACACAATGTTCTTCTTCTTTCTTCTAGAATTTACATTATATAAAATAGGATAAATTCGCCTCCAGTGTACGACAGTTCTTGGAATCATATTATTAATGACTTCTGACAATGAAATATTTGAAAGCTATAAACGATGGCACAATCATAACAATGCTTTAACCATGCTTTATGCATGGTATTAATGAGTAACTTAAGTAACTTTATGACAGGTAACTGGATCTGTTCCTTAATTTTATCCTACTTGATATGGGACTGTGACTGATGCCCCATCACTTACGCCGAGACAACGTCAGTGGTTTCAACCAGATCTAAAGCAAGCACAGGTCTCGAAGGAGTGACGCACCTTTAATAACCGCATGGTGACCGAGTATGGTTTATTCCTCTGGGCTGGTAGGAAGTCTGCCTAAAATGAATATCATTCCTTGTCTACACATCCCAGAGATCAGAGATACATAGTCATCCCAGACATCGTAACATATTTCTACGCCTTTTATACATATTTTCTATTCATGTATTTTATTGAAACAGCTAACGATTACGATTACGATAACTGCTTACGACTGCATAAATCATAACCATAATGTCACGGAAATGTTATTGGAGGATCGAGAATTGGTTTGGATGTTCTAGTCATATGATTGTGTGCACGGTCAATTAACCTAAGTGCGACCCACGCAAGTCGTCTTAATGGCGGAGTTGATGCGTGGGTAGGGCGAATGCCTAGATGGATTGGATACACAGGTGTAGTTCCTCTAATACCCCGCATGCGTTATGCATCCTAAACACAAATTCCTGCACCACTTATGTCACGAATTTCCCCAAATGACCTTGGATTTGCTCAGGTTCTATAAACATTGAATATTCTACTAATTATTGCTACCTCAAGTAAATAGATAGACAGCCTGTCTCGTAGGCCCTGCGGCATTATTTTGTCAAAACGTTCGAAAATTAATTGTTTGTGTAAAATCAAAATTTAATTGATTGCCACATTCCATACCATAGATGCTGTGGAGCATGTTTGTGTAGTGTACTACAGTGTACCATTATCCACAGCAGCCGCATACCTGACTGAACACACCTTTAATTTGTTTATGATACTTTACATAATATGTACTAAAATACATCTATATAAATATGATCTGTCTGTCCAAGCTATACGTTTCTACACACAAGCACCTGTTCTGGTTACGAGCACCGTCGCTATCTCGAGTCTTTTACGCTTTTGTTTCATTGTTTGTATAAATGCGTATATGTGGTCGCTGCTTACCATAAACACACTATGATTAGATTATTCCTTTTGTGCAGTACCGATAGGGCGCGAGGTAGGCCTAGGCCTAGCAGTTCAGTCTGTCACGACTCTACACGTTTGGTCTTGACTCTCCCATACGAATCTACGTGATGCAGACCGTCCTGAGCACGTGAACGTTAACCGCCGTATCACCAGGCTAATTTTATGCGTCAATTTTATGCATGAATGCGCATTTGTGGTCAAATTGGGCTATTCTGTAGACGTTGTCGGCCAAATTTCTGGTCAGCAGGCAGGAAACTGTATAAACAGCAGTTGCGCCTTCAGACTCAGTTTGTTCAAACTGAGACTTTGTAGATATGTACCTACCTGATCAAAGGGTGTTTGGGACTGTTTTAACCACCACACCATATTATTTTATTGTTTGTTATTGTTTTGTAATTTATTGTTTGTGTACTTTGACAGGTATCTACTACAACATAAGCCTTATAAGTGTTTTAAAAAGGGTTTATTGCAAAACTTACAACTTCGTATTTCCGCAATTCTTTACATTAGTCATAATCTATTCATATCATTAGAAAGCTAGTGTTGCAAGGATTCCAAATACGTAACAATGTCTCAATTTCGTTTAGAAACAGCTGAGATATAGGCGTTCAAATATTGCAAGAAATATCGTTCGATAGAGACCATTTATTATATTTAATAAATACACAAATTTTAGTAGGCCCCCTATTATTTATTTCATGCGTAGCTGTGCAACAACGGTATGCCTAAAAATAATTATTTATTGCATGGGAAGAAAAGCCTTATTTACGAATGATTTTTAACTTTGCTTTTATAAAATGTTCTAAAATATAATTAATGTTCTAGAACTTATACAAAAATAAAAAATATCAACAATTACCTTAGTATGTATATTATTTTTTTTTCACTTTTTTAAGAAAGATATAGAATAATAAAATTATTCTTGAACATTTAATGATTAGTTAACAACACACTTTTTGAAAAATTGATAAAAAATACTAGCTAGTAAAAAAATTTGTGGGTCGACGAAAAACTAGATAGTATTATTAGTATAGTGAAAAACAAGGTATTTATTTTCAATGGGCATTAAAGAAAATAAGTTGATTTGTTAATGGGTTTTATATGAAAGGAGTGGAAAATGAGTTCAATAATTTAATAAAAAATATATATATATTGCGGAGCTATTCATACTTAAACAAAATGTTCCAGAACATTGTGTAATTTATTAAATAGAATAAATGGCGTACATCGAGATAACACTTGCAATCTTTTAACGCTTATATCTCAGTTGTTTTAATAGATATGTTTATTGACAAATAATTATATATGTAACATTAATAATTATTATATTATTGCCAATTATATATGCCCAAGCCCAGAGCACACTATATCACATTAACATTAAAAATTAACAAAAAAATATCTGGAATTAATATTCCAATTTTAGCCCCTGTGGAGGTTTCCACAATAAATGTCTTAAGAAGTGGGGTGAATTATGACGAAGCGTTGATCTTGAATACCATAACGTTGCATAATATAGTTTGTAGAGATTTTAATATGATAACATTAATCTAAATTAGATTTTGACATAAAGCAAGCATTAAAGCAAGGCAAGTACAGGCATTACGGCATTATGTGATATTGGTTAATTCGTTCGCTTAACCCCAGTAGAACTAATCACTTACATAGGTTACAGCAATTCATTGGGTGGGCATATTATTTCCCTTCACCACGCCCCATTCCGTATGATAAGAATCAATATAACTGACATAAACTTAAAAGACAGCACTGCTCTATAGACTGTGTACTTTTTGCACCAGGTGACACATGGAATTCTCAACAATTATGAAAATTGAAATGTCACTTCTACTACTACTAACGTCGTATTTTTAACAACTCAGTGGGATCCTATGCTGGCATAAAGGAAACTGGAACCAACAAAAACGGTACATCTACACATACAAAATTATCTTGTCTCAACTCCAATCAACCAGTGGATAAAATCAACAGGTTGCAGACTGAGAATAAATATTCAACCTTGGATAAAAACAGTTTGAGAAAGTTTACTAATGGGTTAGAAACAGGGAATAACTTAAAATATTACACAAGGATCCACAAAAAAGGAAAAATCGTGACAGTTAATACAAAAATAGATCAATCGAAACTCTCAACAGTTGAGCTTGCAACATTCAACTGCTGTGGATACAAGGGGAACTCAGAGTACATATATAAAATCATCCATGATAGTGATATCAACGGTATTCAAGAACATTGGATGATTGAGCTCGAGGCCCGTGAACAAATGGTTAAAAATTTTGAGGATGACTTTGTTTGCAGTCATTTATCTAGCAATAAAATTGGTCATGTAGTAAAAAGAGGTTGTGGAAGTGTTGCTTTATTCGTACGAAAGGCCATAATCAATGAGTTTAAAATATTCAGTTCGGAGGATGATATACTCGGAATGGATATTACATTTCACAACAGCAACACCCTGTTTCGGATAATCACAGCTTATGCCCCAGATTCCAATAAGCCAGCTGATATTTACAACGGATTTCTAAACCGCTTAGATGCTATGGTATCACAGCACCAAGATAGTCCCTGCATCGTACTAACAGATATAAATGCCGACATTGGTGCTAGGCAAGGGGAGCGATATGGTCGAAGTAATCCAACACAGCGGGGAATAGCCCTGTTAAACTTTCTTTCAGAAAATAACCTTACAGCAATCTATAGTGACTCAGAAATCTTCAGTGGTCCCACTATAACCTTTATGGCCCCAATGGGACGTCACACATAGACCATATCTTGGTAAATCATCAGCGTTAAAGCTATTTAAAAAGGGTCATGTGGCTCGATATGATTATGCACTGAACCATTCAGATCATTCTCCAATTTTTTCCAACAACTACTAAAAAACAGCTCGCCCAATGAAGCTAAGCCAGAACCAACGAGGAAGCAGACAGGGCTTCTATGGAACAAAACTAAACCGCATAACCTCTATGAATACAATGCAGCTGTAACAAAACAAATCGAAAGTTTGCGGTCAAAAATACCACCCGACGCCCACTCATGGGATTTTACCATAATGGATAACTTTATGAATTCAGTCACAAATATCTTGAAACAATCATCTGAAAAACACAACAAGGATAATTAAATTTAATCGCAAAACAAGGAATATCCGAATTCGGAATTCCAAACTATCCGAGCTATCAAAAACGACCAAAAAACTATATAATTTATGGCATCGAGTCAACAAAATTGGAACAGAAGTTGAATCAGAAAAATTGCGCACTGCACTCCGAGAATCCAAGAAGGCAACAAACAAGGTGGCTTCGTAACTCGTTGAACAGCTCTAAATTAAATGGAACAATTATGAGGCATTCCAATATCCGACTTGCGAATCCAAAAACGTTTTGGGAATTTTTCTCGACGAAAAATAAAGCCCCTCCAAGCAATTCCCATAATGTCAAGAATGTGCTACGGGATCACTTCAAAAATAAATTAGGCAGGCCAATGACCGAAGTGGAAAAAGATTATGATATTTTAAAAGCGAACATTGACAAACAGTGCGAAGAAACTCCGACTCCTACGATTTCCATCCCTTGGATAGAAAAGCCATCTTATCTTTAGCCACAGGTAAGTCACCTGACTGTCAGGGTCTATCAGTGGAACATCTAATCAATGCAGATTGTGATGTAATATGTAATGTGATTGGTGATATCATTAAATGCGCCCCCAATATTGGTAAATTGCCTACACAATTTGGCGACACATCAGTGACATGCCTATATAAGGGCAAAGGAAAAGACATTAATATGGATGGTTCCTAACGTCCGATTAGCTTGATCAGTGTTTTCGCGAAAATTTTCGAGTCACTTATATTGAGGAACTACTTGGATTGCTTAGTTTTAGATAATAGTGACGCACAAGTGGCATTCAAACAAAGCATCGGTGCCGACTAGTACGGGGTAGCAACAGTACTGGAATTAATCAAGTATCAATGACAGCGTGGAGAAAGAATGTTTATCTGTCAGATGGATATACAAGGTGCGTTTGATAATATCGACCATTTAAAGCTATTTTATAAACTCTCTACCCGAATGAACCCACATATATGCCGCTTGTTGATTGATTATTACTCTATCAGCAGGATCTTCTTTAAGTTTGGTAGAGAAATAGATGTCAACGGGTTTTATATCAAACATGGTCTAAAACAAGGGTCACTGATTTCACCTCATCTCTTCAACTTCTACCTGACGGATATGTGCAAACATCTGCAAGCAAAGGGACTTGGTTGCCATAGCAAAAACACCTGGATTGGTTGCATTATATAGTATGCTGATGATATACTGTTATTATGTAACAATCAAGCTGAAGTTGAATTAATGGCTGAAATAAACTCTGAATTACAGAAGCTGGGATTGCGAATATAAAGAGACAAAACAAAGTGGATGACTGCAGCTAGAGACGACAAAGAGACAACACCTTGCATTTTTAATATAAACGGACATGGAAATCGATCAATCTGCTTACTGGGCGGAAAAGCCAACCAACCACCAAGGTTAAGGCTGAATCACCAGCCGATCGCCTCAATGGTTGGAAAGCCCACTTTGAAAAGCTCCTCAATAATGACAGGGTATTGCCTGATAACTTTATAGAAGTAAAGATGTCTGAGTCTGTACTCCCAGATATTCCCATTGGCGATATCTCCTTTGCAGAAGTGAAGGCTGCTGCAAAGAGCATTAAGACCAATCGTGCCTGTGGAGTAGATGGTGTTCCCCCTGAGGTCTTTAAAATACCTGAGTGTTTAAAGCTCATCTATCCCATCATAGTAGACATGTACCGAACAACAAGAGTCCCACAGGAAATGAAAACAAATAAGTTGGTGCCAGTTCCCAAGAAGGGCAACCTAACACTCTATGGTTCTTTTCGGGGAATCTTATTGATCTCGATTGCTGCAAAGCTATACAATAGGATTCTATTAAATCGCATCAGGGATCCCATTGAGAGACTGCTCCGTGGAAATCAGAATGGGTTCCGTAAAGGTCGTGGGACCATGGAGCCCATTTTGGCACTTAGAAGGATAATTGAAGAATTATCAAAAAAGAAAGACAGGCATATGGCTGTTATCTTTGTTGACTTCTTCAAGGCCTTTGATTCAGTCTCTCGCTCACGTATGTTCAGCATACTTTCATTATATGGGATTCCTGATGAAATTATTGCAGCAATCAGATCAGTATACGATGGTTCGACAACATTTGTGTCTACTGTTGATGGTGACACAGAACCATTTGAAGTGTTATGGGGCGTCCTCCAAGGAGACACACTTGCACCATTCTTGTTCATTATTGTGGTTGACTATGTTCTACGCATGTCCTTAGATCATCATAATGATGATGGGGTGATGATAACTCCACCTACTGGCTCCAGAAGTCGAGGAAATCCTGCCAAGTACCTAACTGATCTAGACTTTGCTGACGACTTAGGAGTACTCTCAAAATCATTAGAGGGAGCCCAACGGCTCCTCAGCTCATTAGAACATGCTGCTTCTAGTGTTGGTCTTTTTATTAACTCCAGAAAGACCAAAATTCTGACAGTTAACTTTGAAAGTCCTCAGCAAGACTCTGATCGGATGAGCATAAGCTCAAAGGATGGTATGCTTGAGCATGTGGATGACTTCTGTTACCTGGGATCATGGATCCGGAAGTCAGGTGAGGACCTTTGAATACGTAAGGGAAAGGCATGGGCAGCCTTGAATAGGCTTTCCAGGATTTGGAAGTCACCGAGAATTAATCGGAAACTTAAGGTCCGATTATTTAGAGCAGCAGTAGTTCCAGTACTCCTCTACGGGAGTCCATGCTGGGCTCTAACTGCTGAGGACACCAAATCTCTGGATGGCACATTCACAAGAATGCTACGCCGGGTTCATTGTGTCAAGTACAATGCACACATCTCCAACCAGACAATATATAACATTGGAGGTGTCTCATTGGTTCCCCCAAGCTTGACACTAGAACAAAATCGCCTCCGCTTTGCAGGACATTGCTTTCACCGTGAGGACCAGCCAGTGCATAATCTTGTACTTTGGCAGCCTCATGGAGTGAATAAGCATGGTGGACAGCCCATGACTTTCTTGAGACGCATCTTAAAGGACACTGGCCTTAAAGATGCGGATGATCTAGCAAATGTCATGGGTGATAGGGAGTTGTGGCGGTGCAATTTTGTTGACAAGCCGGCACAGCATTCTTAAAAATGCAGCTGCAATGCAGCATGCCGATCCTAGTAGTAGTAGTAGTAGTAATATAAACGGAACACTAATTCCAGCCTCCCCAACAATCAAGTTTTTAGGATACAAGCTATATTCTAGAATTCATGACATATATAAAGACTGTTTGAAGTTGATAGTAATACTATCCGAGACATTCCATAGGGCTGGTTGGAATGCAAAACTGCTGAAAACAGACGACATTGCAACACTTGGGAAGTCTTATGCATTACCTGCAACCCTCTACAACTTTGCATTCAACCTTGGAGCGTTAACAGAAAGTCAAAGGAATTTTATAAACACCAAGTACCGGAAAACATTGCGCCGTTTACTATTTCTCGGAAATTATGCCAGTAACTCTACCATTCTTTCCTTTTTTTATATTTTTATTAGGATTTTGTACCAAATACATGCCATATTTATAATACAGTAGAAGGAAGCATTGTCTCAATTGAAAATCATTTCTATCAATGACTAAATAAATCAATTTTAAACTAAATTAAATTAAATGTTTTGTATTTATGTTGAATTTTTATTAATTATTAATGTTCTTCAAGTATGTCGAAGAGGCCGCTAATGTTAGTGGAGTCTACAGTTCCTAGGATCGAGGCCGAGTTGCCGATTAGGATGGCTATCAGGAGTCTTTGCAGCAGGAATCGATGAGACCGGGGTTCCTGTGTTGCTTGTCGAATCTTCCTGCCGACCTCTTTCAGGAATGAGGTTGTTGCTGGTCCTGGCTGGCCAAGGATTTCGAAGGCTACTGGTGCGAAGAGGTATCCTCGATCTACTAGTTCTTCGTACTCTCTGGATTTGGTCTCTTCTTGCTCCTTGGCAACACGACCTCCTGCCGATAGACTGGTAGCGAGATGGCTGGGCGCTAGAGGGTCTACGACCGTCGCGTCCCACGTCAGGGACTTACCGCGCGACCAAGGGATGAGGGTCATGCCGTCTGGGCGTTTACCGTCCGTTCGACAGAGGCCTGGCGGCTCCAGGATGGACGGAACACCACAGCTGTAGAGTGCGCGCTTTATGATGTCATTTAGCGCAGTGTGGCGCGGAATCCGCCCCAAGCTCCTCTGGCAGGACAGGCCATGTAGGCCTTCGGTATCGACTTCCTTACCGCATCTGGCGCATGTGTGTTACTTCTTTCCTTATTTGACACAAATGACTTAGATGTGGAAGCTTTCCGATCAGCGGCGCATCTACTAATTCGTGCTAATAAATGTCCTAATCAAACGATACAAACAGCTCTCAAAAGCAATCTGCTGCTGAACGATGTAACCCGCAATTATAAGGGCTTAGGTTCTACTTTTTGGAAATGTCTCAGAGAATTCCCGTACCCCACTTTAAAATCCATGGTTTATTACGAATATTCGAAAAATAAAATTCTAGAAAGTATAACTAATGGACCAGCATTGACAAATGATATGAATAACACGGATTTTATTAATGCCACATTCGAACCCACTACGAGAAGATCTTGGAATATTTTGGAATCGACTCAAGTGACGGAACGGTTTAACACGTTAAGCACGGATATCTAACCTCAATTGGTTTGAACCAGTTTTTAATTTTTAATACCTAACTATAATTTAAGCAAAGATGAACTTTTATTAGTGCGCCGGCCGATTTGTAATCGTTATTTTAAACTTTTAAAGCCAATTTCCTATGTTCCTATGTTCACTGACACATTATCTTATATCAACTTGATTGATTAAATATATTGAAATTGAATTGATTGACTACTAGGTCGACCGAGCTCAGACCTTTAGATTAGATCCTTTCAGGCTTCCCGATTCTCCATAGTTGTCACAATTTCGCTCCTCTCAAGTCCAGTATCTCTTTCAAGTTGTATGTTATAGCTGGTCGACCACGGCTATGCTTTCTTTGTATTGGTTGCCAGAAAAGTAGATCAGGTATAGTCATTAAATAGTCATTAAAATAGTCATTAAATACGTTATATTTGTATGATAATAATAGGTGAAAGCCAATCCGATATCAGGTAATAACGTAAAAAATTATTGTGATATGGCTTTATCAATTAAAAATTATTAACATATATGTAATTTACATTTTATTATACGTTATATATTTATTATATGTGATTTTCAGAGCTTTCTCTATTCCATTGAATTTCCTTGAAAACTTATATAACTTAATACTGAAATGATAAAAGTTGAAAAACTTAACATATATATATAATTAACAAACATCCCATAGACTATCTACCAACACTACCATAAACAGTCGTAACGTAGAAATTTGATAGATAATATATACAAAAATAGGTAGCTCTATCAAAAATGTCCACCTTCTGTAAATCAGACACCCCCCATCACCTGAAGATCAGGGTCTTTCGAGAGACAGTGGAAAGTGTTCTTTTATAGAAATTGATGATATACCTAAGACTACTACTACGGGCAGCACTATATGAGGGAGACTATGATTCAGTGGGCACTGCTGGGGAATTAAAGACGAGACAGGCCAGATCTACTTTTCATGCAACTGGTACAAGTAAGTATTCCGGAGAAGGACCAGCTATGATATATAGGCCAACATGTAAGGGATACTGGATTTGAGAGAAACGAAATGGATGAAGACACCATGAAGAAGCGGGTGGTCTGAAGTTAGACCCATTCTAATGACCTAGTTCTATCTACCTAGTATTAGTATCTCATATAGCTATTTACAAAGATGGCAGAGCAGAAACTTATTGAATAGCAGGCCTATAATCTGTTATAAGCATATGCAATATGCATGTATGCATGCATACTTGCCTATTGTAGATAGATGCATTCGTAATGTATATTGAACAATTTATATACTATTGTATATTTCATATATAAAGACATCAAATTCTTAATAAAATCTTTCAAGTACAATCTTTAGTTAACTGTCCAATAAAACAACAATTTTCAGCCTGTTCTGCTACTTGGGTTTGCACAAATACACAATGTTGCAGTATCCAACAAGGGGAAAGAGAAATGAATTTCAAGCAGAAACATGTTGAGAAAAGGGCTGCGTAAAATAATTATTCCAGTTACAGACTGTCTAGTCACTGAGTTTATAGTGCAATCGTTCAGGTTTAGTTGGGAAACACAGAAAAACTAATACTAATCAACTGGTATAACATGAACTGAATATTAACATTACTACTACTACTATAATCGGCCTGCTGCATTGAAACTGCACATTGTGATGGTATGCCAGTTTAACAAAAACATTGCTATGCCGGCTTAACAAAAACATTTTGTCACCACCATGCAATCCAAAATTGGCAAGCCCAATGTAGCGTGCATTAAGAATGCTATGCCGGCTTTTCAACAACACTGCACCACCACAACTCTCCATCCCCATGACTTTCGCGAGACTATCTACATCTTCAAGGCCATAGTGTCCTTTAAGAGGCGTCTCAAAAAAGCCCACCATGCTTATTTTCTCCATGGGGCTACCAAAGCCCAAGATTGTGCACTGGCTGGTCCTCACGGCAAAAACAATATCCTGCAAAGCAGAAGTGGCTTTATTCTAGTGTCAAACTTTGGGGAACCAACGAGACACCTCCAATGTTATAATGTAGTGTATGACTGGAGATGTGTGCATTATACTTGACACAGTGAACCCGATGTATCATTCTTGTGAATGTGCCATCAAGAGATTTGGTGTCCTCAGCAGTTAGATCTCAGCATTGCCTCCCATAAAAGAGTACTGGAACAGAAGTCGTTCACATGCTCAAGCATACCAACCTTTCAGCTAATAAGCAGATCCGATCAGAGATTTGCTGAGGACTTTCAAAGTTAACTGTCCAAAATGTGATGTTCTTGGAGTTAACAAAAATATTAACAATAGAAGCAGCCTGTTCTAATGAGCTGAGGACACATTGGGCTCCCTCTACTGATTCTGAGAGTACTCCAAAGTCATCAGCAAAGTCTAGATCAATTAGCTGATTTCTGGAGCCAGTAACTGGAATTACCTTCACGACATGCATACGCATAGAACATAGTCAACCACAATTATGAATAAGAATGGTGCAGGTGTGTCTCCATGGAGGACTCCCCATAACACTTCGAATGTATCTGTGTCAACATCAACTGTCGACATAAATGTCGTTTAACCATCATATATTGATCTGATTGAAAGTATGCTAAACATATATGAGCGAGAGACTGAATCAAAGGCCTTGAAGAAGTCAACAAAGATAACAGCCAGATGTCTGCCTTTCTTTTTTGATAACATTTCAATTATTGCTACATTGTTATTGGCATACCAACTTACCGCGTAGTTGCTCCTCCTCTTCCTTGTGATCTGGTAGGTCTGTAGACATTAGTGATCTCTTCCACCCATGATCGATATTGTATTGATTCATGACTCCGTCGCCATCTTCAGGGTCTTCCTCACCTGGATTAAATGTTACACTCCTTTCGTATGGGGGTCTGCTGGGATGGTGAATTGGCAGTGTGTGAGTGGCATACGATTGGCTGCTGTAAAATTAATTATTGCATGTAAATTTATGTGATACTAGCAACTCTACAATTATTATAGGTCAATGATATCCATAAATCAATAAATAATTAAATCCCAACCTGTGACATATAGGCCTCAGTAAAAAAGACAAACAAAAACAAATATGTCTACCAGTGGTATTGCTACATCTATGTTTAACATACCTGGGCATTGTTGATGCTGCTGCTGATTGTGAAGATTTCAGTGGTGGTGTGTTTTCCTCAAATCGTTTCCATGGCAATGGTAAATCGACAGCAAGTTCAGGGGCATCGGTGGGAAAGGAGTTGCCCTAAAACAGGGGGAGGGGGGGGGGGGGGGGGGGGTAATAAACTTATTGACAATCTTGTTTAATTTGTAGTAATTATGGTGATAATGAGGGGTAACCTTACAATGTACTGCAATGATATATCTTTTTCATTTTCTGAGATATCTAATACTTGATTGCCAAATTTATTTAAGTGTTGAACTTTTAAACTGATTATAAGGAAGTAAGTTTAAACATGGAGGCACCCGAAATAACAGACTATTATAACAATTATATAACAGCTATTATCTAGCCAAATTTATTATCTTAAATGTATTATATTACAATATTATAGTTTAAATTGAATAAAATATATTCTTATAGAATATAAAAACTTTAGAATTTCCCATCCCCATTTTGTAGTTAGTAACTTGATGTGCATCTAACGATGAGCGATCGGATAACTGTAATTTAAATGTTCATCAAAGGATAAATAATATAATTTGTTAGCAGGAAAATAGTTGTCGAGATATCTCTGACTTACTAATGGACCCAAAGTGTATTATCTCGGGCCCATCAGTAGATACTGTTTTCCAATTTGTAGGTCATTGCGTGGGAGTTCACTAGCAGCAGCAAGAGTACTCGAAACTGGAACCAGTATGATTGGCCAAGATGTCCCCTCGAGATAATACCATCTCGACATGGTGGCTTTCTCAAATGCCCCCAGGAATAATATTGGCATCCCATCACCGCAGAGCCCCCACTCCAAAGAATCTCTACCGTGTTCTCATTTATTTTTTTTCAGTTTCAAATAGTCAAATTCTAAGTCCAATTAGCAATCGGGCAGGTGTGCATCCTTTATGCTATGTATGTAACCTGTCGGCTTCCTTTGTTAATGGGAGTGTACATGATGTCTCAGCCATTTATGCGTGGTGTACAAACTAACAAATGTATTATGTTTGTTCTTAAACCGCATTATACCTGCGATCTTGTGAGCAGATATTGCTGTGATAGGAACCAAACTAATATCTGTTTGTATATTTGCAGATAGAGATTAGATTAGAGATAAATAATGAATCAAATTTTCTGAGGAGTGAAATTTTCGGATAAGGGGTTGCTTGGCGTGTAAAATTCTAATTTTGTTTAGAAAGGTAAAACATGAGAAAGCATATCCAGAATCAGTGCTATGCGCATATAAGCCTATTATACATCGTCATTACAGTTAACTAGTTCAGCATTGTTCCTAATACATTATTGCTTTCTTATTTAGGTCACTTAAGAATTGGAAAAACAAGCCAGAATCAGGGGAAAGAGGCTGATCTAACCTCGAAGAGTTAGCACTACTGAATAGGCCGAAACGCGTATACCGCTGGTCTTGTGCTTCCTCATTTTTTTCAATTTTGAATAAATTATATTAAAAATATCATTTATTACAGTTGCATTATTAGCTCAACTCCAATTCGAAAAATTCTAAATAACATAAAAACTACATGTTAAGCAAATTTTCCATTGACCGTAAAAATATTAGCAGATTTTATAAATTTAATGGTCAAAGGACACTTTGATGGACAGTGGTGCCTGGTCGTTTTGGATGGATAGCTACCAGTCCATCACAGCCAGGGTGGTCCATTAACAACATTTGCAATCCCCTTCAATAATCATGATAACGAATTAGGGATGGAACTTAAGGAATGTGTAGGAAACAGGAAAGAAGGAAAGTGGCACCTTGGCAGACAATTCGCAGGATAAATTGATAGGATGAAAATATATATTTGCTTTCAATAAATATTGATTGTTATCCATGTATCCATTATGAGGACTGTCTTATTTCTCAAATCGATATGTCATAGAATTAATTATTACTATATGTATATATACGATACATGCTACCTACTGATTTGTGTTTCAAAGCACTGCACATCTTGGCGCCCAATATAGATTCTCACTGTTAAGTATAATTATTTAGTCTAACGTTATGTTACTTTTTTGAAATATATTTCCATGATATTGACAAGGGATTTATATTTACATATTTGGATTAGTTTAATGTGTATTAGTAAATGAAAAATGCAAGTGTCAAGACTTAATGGACCACCTTGACTTTAACTGACCTGAACTTTAAGAAGAAAGTTTATATGATGGCTAGTACCCATGATATTAGTTTATTTAAACATTTCATCATTAGTTATCGTCCATGACATTGACACCGATTTGTTATATAGACATTACAATTTTAGATTACAAAATTACAGTTGTAATGTAAAGTTAATTTATTTCTAACTACTCCAGCGCACGCGTCACGCATCTTTCAATAACAATCAAAATCTTTTAATAAAGCTTTCCACGATGAATGGTGATTAGATAAAGTATTATCAGACTGCATTCGGTAGTAATCGATGTGTGCGTGTGGGTTGGTGATCCCCTCATAGAGTTCAATGCTTTATATTATTTTGACCCATCTGCAATTATTTTTATAATGGGGTGAGGCTGCTCACATAGGATCCCATGTTATCTATTATATAATTGTGATATGTTCGTTTGACGTGTCCGTGTTATGCGTCCGTGTGACGCATCTGTGTGACGCGTCCGTGTGATACGTCCTTGTTGGTTGGAGCTCCCCCTAAGGGTAGGTTACTGGTATCACATATATAGATACTTATGGTTAAAATTCATCCCTATTAATGTTTGTGTCCCTAAAATTTATTTATGATGAGATCTTTTTTAATGTTTGTATCTCTATTACTATTTTGCAATGAGGGGTGAGGGAATTCATCCCTTCCAGGGACAATCGATGCAAACAATAAATATATATATATAAATAATATGTTACCTGTTCTATTGACTTTTGTTTATTGTTTTTTCTAGATTAACGCGCCACTGTAATCTGCCCATTTCCCATAATTAATTGATAATTGAACATTGAGACAAAATATTTATTCGCCGAGATGGGATTTGTGTCAGTTTTCCCCTAGTCTCAATTGTTGTGTCCTTTGTGTTCCCTATAATGTTTGTGCCCCCTCATTAATGATTGTGTACCCCATTAATGTTTGTGTCCTTGGAATACAATGTTAGTCCACCTTTCTAGCAGAGCCACAATGCACACACTAAACAAAGCAAGGTGATAAAAAAGTTTTAATTTCGCATAATATACAAGTTCTTAAAATATTGGCTTACCGTAAACGGTTCTACATATGGGTTTACTTTTTCTTGACCAACTCCACATACAGAGTACGAACGTATTTCTCTTGCTGAACCACGTTCAAGGTTAGGAGTCAAATTGGGAATCTGGTTCTCAAAAAAAGATGGATAAGTCCTCTCGACGTAGTCGACATAGGTCGGTATGGTAGAACCTGCGAAACTGTGCCGCCGTTTCTTATTTTTCGAGTTAAACATTAAGTAGTTAGTTGCAAGTTGTGCAGCAAACACTGTGCTGTTTACCGCTTGGTATTGAAAGGAATAGCCATATACCATCTTACATCACCATAACGGAAGTAATCACAATGTACAGTTGGTGCTCACCGAGGAGGACTAGTTACTGTCCTTTTTCATCTCTTAATTATATCCATAGTTGTAATTTATGCAGAATTAATTCTGTTTTGTTAAATATGTAATTAGAATTCAGCTAAAACTATAACAGGTCATAAATATTTATTAATTATTGCTTTACCTTCTGTTATGTTATGTTACGGGTAAAAATATTGCAAGCATCTAAGCTATTCTACTCAAACAAAATAAATTCTTATTTATTTTTGACTTTGAATCCTTTAAAAGGCCACCTTCACATTCCCATCTATAAAAATAAATAGTAAAAATTATATATTTATAACATAGTGTTTTATTTTTAATATAACATAGTGTTTTACATTTATATAATATATTGCTTTCATTATGCAATAGTTTGTATTTTACAAAATAATTATTTTGTTGTTGAATATTGAATTGGAACCCGCTTGAGCGGCTGGCAATTCGGATAGACAATTCTTTACATTGCATCAAATCAGTATCGGCTACAAGTATAACCGGGACTAAGCGTAGGGGAGAAGCCTTGGTCAGGGGGCCTACAGGCTTGAGTACCGGTAGTTCAGTACTGCAGTACAATTAGATTAGAGGTTGATATCGGTATTATTACTGTGTTATGGTATTGTGGTATATATTACATATTGTGTTATATAACTGTATAAATAACTACACTCAAAAGAACCCGACGTTGTTCAAGAATCGGTTATAAAAGCATATAGTCACTATAGGCTAATTTTGCAGTATATTAATAAATGGCTTTTATTCTGAAAAGGGAAAGGAAAGAAAGTAGGATACTGAAATGGCCACCTCTCAAATACAACATGCTTTAGCAAAAGTTTCACGAACGTTAATGGCTGCCAATTTCTGACGGGCCATAGAATAAGATTGTGCTCAGACTGCTCTTTCTTCTGATATCAGTGTCCGAAAAGACTAATCCACCAAGCTGTCTTCGTAAGAATAGGTTATGCCATATGGTGTTACCGAATCGAATTTATATACATATTATATTGTATTGTATCCTTTGCCAAGAACTCTGCATATGATCATGATTTATGTACTAGTAAGGGTCCTGGTTCTTCTGCATTAAGAGCCCAGCATATGGCCACTACAAAGTACAACAGAGCCTAATGTTATTTGGAATAACCTTGACTTTCAGGGAAGGTGTGATTTACAGTGATATGAACAAGTTTATTTTAGGCAGACCATGCATTGCATTTTTATATCATATGTGAATGATTTCGAATAGAACATCCTAGCCGCAAAAGTATTTTCAAGGCCAACAACTCCATCGAATGACTGGAAAAATTTAGGATCTATGGCCTGCTGGCCGGTGTTGAAGATACTTTAATTGGCAGGGTGAGAATCCAGCAGAATGTCTAGAGGAGGCACAGTAGTTAGACTCACTATACCTGTATAGAATACCCAGTACCTGTAGACCATCTTTCATATTCCTGAGCATCTGTATATGGTAGCAGCACATTTGTAAGACTTCATAGCTAACTGTATTTTAACTGTATTTGCTAAATTCATAGCTACAATATAGCTATGTTGAAACATTATATTCAATATACAGGAATTATGTAAATTATGTGAATGAGTGCAACAAATAGCGTATTTACTCTGGCCAGGCAAAGGCACACAAACTCTAAATCGTGGGATGGTCAATACAAATGAAACAAATCAAACTAGAGAAAATGTTAGGATCAAATATGAGTTATGGTGAATAATGAAATGAATAATGAAAATTATTATTATTATATTATTATTATTAGCACAATTATTATGTGGTATTATCTAATAGACTATAATATTTATCTGTGATATTTGGCAGCATATTTCTTCTTTGATGCCGTAGAGCCTACAACTTTTTTTCAACAGTTTTCCGTTTGGCAAAATTGTTCATAAGAATGTTAGCTTAACAGAGATGGGAGACAATACAGAGATGGGTTGGTAACAGAAAAAAATACTACGCAACAAGATATATACTGCACTAAACTTTCTGCTGGAATACAGAGGCTTCCTCGAGAAACTAACTTTGTATAAGCTACCCACTCGAGAGGACATTCAGGGCTATTGGGCATCTCTATAGAATGACCATCTTTAAGGGCTTTATGGAGCAGGTAACCTCCAATATTAACTACGTCACTTCGAGTTGTTGGAGGAATATCTCCAGTAGTAACTGACACATACGCAAAGTCTATTTCACATAAAGCTTCCTCAGTTAGTTCACAATCGCATTTCGAACAGGAATGGCATATAGGGATCTTGCATAAAGAAGAAATAGACACTCCAGCATGGAAAGCATGTTTCGCTAACATTAGCCTAATAGTATTATGAAGCATCTCGTGGGTAACGTAATAAGAAGCTGCATTTCTTTGACGGACTTCACTGAACAATTTCTCTGGGTCAGTTATCCGCTCATCAGAGAGAGTTCGCCAGCAATGGATAACAAGTCGAATCAGAGTTGCCGTGGGAGGATGTTGGGGTTCAACAGCTGCAGCTGTTTTATCATACCACAATTGGAGAGCCATTGGAACACTTTGTTTTCCATAATTATCCAATTCAATGGACTTTTTTGTAAGAGCCGATTGATGCAGAAGTTTGCTTTCCTCCTCGACCTGTAGATTGATAATAACATTCCAATCTGCTACAAGCACTTCGTTCGTATCTGGATTGGTGAATTCAAATTTACACTTCGAAAATAAGTTATTTCGAATAGACTTAATTATATGCACGAAATCGTACAGTGCAATTCCTCCCCTGTGACTAATAATGTTCAAGAAAGACTGATGATTGACCCGGCAGTTGTCAGTTACAACAGCAATAACTTCACTACCAACATCAACGATAGCCATAGTAATATCATGGGATGAAAGCAGTTCATCGGATGTAAGAGATGCGGCAGGGAGGAACTTAATAGGAATACGCGGGCCACCAAACTCGAACTTCAGCAGGGCACCCAATGCAGTCTTAGCCACCTTTCCATTATTTGTGAGGCCATAAAAGTTTCCACCGTGATACTGAATTCCAGGTTTTAAATATATTTCATCATACTGGATTACAAGTAGCCTTTGTCGTTGTTCTAATGATGAAACAATTGAATGTAGAAAATCTCTATCAGTCTGTGAAATAACAGCTGACATGATCATACACATAAGATGAAGCAAAGGCATAGACAACTCAGATCGTAAAAATAAATAAGCTGAACGTGAATGAGAGAGAAGATCCAGGGCAAATACTATGACGTGATCAGTATAACGCCGACCAACCTTCTTCTGGCGGAGTTTTCATTCAATAATTTGCAGAGGCAGTTGGCTCTTGGAAAATTCTCCATGCATCATGTCGAGGAGGCCTGTTAATTCTGACCATTTTGTGAGGTTTCACCCGCAACGAAATACAGTCTGATTAGTCATATAGAAGGGATCACCTCCTATAAACGCATCCTTTACAAGAAGGGAATTATGGGATATATCTTTCTCCACTACGAGTGTTACATATGCAAGCGGGCCGGTAGTTTCTACAGACAATATTCTAGCTTGTGTTGGAGAAACTTCTACTACAACATTTCATGGAGAAACTCTCTCTTTCAGCGTTGCAGAAAAGGTACTGGTAATAGGATCCAGGTTTATAGTATCCCTTTTTAGAAACACTTCCATGGAATCTACTTCAACACAGCGGCTCTGTGCAGATATCTTACCTGCATGGACATACTTTGGTGGTGCTGGTGATGGTGCAGATGAGTGCGGAATATTGTGAAAAATGGATGGTGGACAAGTTGCTTGTTTGGATCCACGGGGCCCGATCTTAAAGGAATCCATGGGAAAATGTTTTTCACATATTGTATGGCAAGTTTTGGGCTGCCAGCCAATTGGAAGTTTGTTGGGGAGGAACCGGATCCAAGCGTTTCTCTCCATGGGATCAGAAGGAAAGCGAAACCTGGCAAGGTGAGTATCTCTAGTGCCAGTTTTTTTCCGGTATTTTCTAATAAGTTAACCGGTGCGAGAGCCATATACCATGCAAGTATTTACCATTGTTAAGTTTTTACACTTCCAAAAGATCAGTTCGTTATAACTGAATATGAATCGTAATAATGATTCGTTATATGGATTAATCTACTGTACACAATATAGCCTACGTACTTTGTACCAGTAGGCTACTTTTGTATACAGGAAAATAATAACAAAATTAAAATGTGGGGAGGAAACTACTGAACTACAAAAGTGCCAAAATATAATTAGGCTTAGTTTAATTGAATACATAGTGCAGAATGCCGTCCCAATGACCCGCAACTGATCGGCTATACGCGGCGTCCCGACTGAGCTGTCTACCGTGTCCGGGTTCGTCGGCCTCATCGAGGAGTGGTGCGCCATAGGCGGCGCGATTTTTGGCTTGGTTGCCTCGGGTGGGCTACAGAACAGCCAGACCGCTTCCGCAGTTAGCCAATTACACCATACGCCAATTACAGTACCATGGTACAGGACTGTGTACTGGTACTGTACACTGTACACAATTACTGCATACTGCAATGTCAGATTCCTGGACTCAGAATACAGTTCAACAATTTATTGCAGAAATGGGCAGCATGGAAAGTGACCCTCCCACGATTTCAGAGGTTGTCTTTGCAGGTTTTCAGAGGGTGCCTTTGCTTGGCCAGAGTAAATACGCAATTGTGAAACACCATCGGTATACTGTCGCAAACACTCATCTAGAACGTTATGAAATTTAATGTGTTTGTCATTCAATTTTTCAGAAATAAAGCCATACTTTTATATAAATATTTCCAATTTAGAATAAAATAACACACACCACGCACTTTAAGAAATAAAGGTTCCAGTTTCTATTACTATCTTCACTACAGGGCTCGGATTTAAAACGCCTCTTACAACTTTGGAATAATTTTAAAATACCTTGTTTAAATCCGCAGTCCAATAACCCAATCAAAACATCATCCAGATCCATTTGTACCTAGCCATCAAGTCATTAGTTAAATCCTTATTTTCCTGCAGCTTCTAGGTTGTAATGGCAATTTCAATGAAGGTTTGAATAAACATGAATTTTTATCAGCAAAATAGAAATAACAAATTGGACACTTGGGAGAAAATGTTGAGTGTGTTTCATCAGCCCAGACAATTAATTAGTTCGGCTTGCTCTTACCTGCTATTATTTGCCTGATTATCTATCTAGTTATAAATAAGAATATGAATAGCGGATGGACGTTGTATTGGCCATTTACCACACCCTAATAAAATATTATAGCTTAACATACAATGTTGCTACCACCCAATATTACATTGTTGTAATGTTGGATTGTAATGTAATAATTATAAAGCACTAGTAAAAACGTCAATAATAAAGCTACCCTTACTACATGTAGAATGCTGTAACATTCCACAACAATGCAATGTTAATATTGACGAATGGTAGGAAAGTATATTAATTTGTTTCCAATATCTATTCGGTTTGTCTGAAAGCAAACTCGAGTGCATTAGAAGTACAGAGGGGCAAGCAATCACGCTGTGGCACACAAGTGGATTGTGGTCATGTCGTCTTCAAGTTCAAGCTGCCAATAAATGGAGATTATAATACCATGCGTTTTATAATCGACCGCAACGTATTCAATAAGTAATTATACTCCAAGTTGAATAATGTCCAGATAGATATCTTTTCCAAGGTCGACGTTTCTCAACTGCATATTTGAGCCATGGCGATACACATTATCTGGAGCAATTATGTAGGGATTGCAGGGGAGAGTGGCTGTAAATCTCCCCTCAAACACATAAGCAATCCATTAATGTCCCCCACCGTTTCGAATATATTATTTGAATGGAGTGGTGAATAGTATTTCAAATCCAGTAACGTTCGGATTTGAATGCTTCATAGAAAAATTGTCAATGTAAATGTGCTCATTCATATCATCTCTATCATATCTACACCACAATCATATCTACCACAATCATATCTATCACAATCAAATCAACCACTATCATCACTCAACAAGTGCTTGCTATGCTGGTTATAAAATGTAGGATACTATTCTTACATATTACTAGAAAGTCATCAAGATGGCTTTAAACGAAACTGCCTTTTGGGACAAACTCAGAATAAGTGCTAACTTTCCCGAGTGCCAAATTTACTAACTTCTAATATCTGAACTTTTATAATAATAGATTCGCATCCACTAGAGTATCTCGATTATCTTACAGTAGTGAACCTCTCCGTTCCTAACTAGAGACGGCGACAAGACACCGTTAAGCAAGTCGGAAGTCATCAATCAAATGTAAATTCCATCAACAATGTTTGCCTATGGTCTGAAGGGAAGTGTTATTTACCTATGGTCAGAGAGAGAGAGATCCCACTCTGTAACTTGGCAATTGCTCAAATCCATTCAGCTGAATGGCACAGTAGATTAAACTAAAGCAAATTCCCTCAACAATGTTTGCCTATGGTCTGAAGGGAAGTCTGACAGAGAGTAATCTTAGCCGCTAAATGTCATTCACCTATAAAACATTTTGTAATCCGCAGCGAGTAACCTGATATAAGCTGTGATTTTTACATTTCAAACTATAATGTTAGCCCATAGAGATTCATATATGGCTGATTAAACATACAGCTTTATAAACATACAGTCTCCTCAGTATTAATGTTGGCCCAAAGATTTCTAAATAAAACAATTATTATTAGATGAGAGTACAGTGCAATAGTACTCAACACACGGTGTAACAGTCATTCAGCTTGTGAGTGATGGAACTTGGCACAGAATGTATTTTCTTGTTAGTGGTCCTTCCTCTATTGAATAGCATTACTGCATTACTAGTACCCATTACTGGACTGTATCCCAGTTATGCTAGGCAGCCAGCAGCCAGGCAATAGCAAGCATGCCTTGGAATAAGCGAGCTAGTGTAGAGTGACGGCTGACGGGGTATTTTATTAACTTAATTACGTTTAGATAAATTAAAAACACATTTCTTAAAGCAAATCACTTGAACTAATTAAAAACTCTAATGGAATGGGGTATTGGGATTACAGCTGTATAATTTTTAAGTATAACTATAAAATAATTAATTTCCATTAAAAGTTATGTTGAAAATGCTGTTTTTACCCTAACCAACTTAATTAATTTTAATTTAATTAATTATCTGCTATTATCTTAGCTTCTCGAAGGCCGCACGCAAATTCAACTTTAAACTTCTACTAACTTCAACTAAAATTTCTAAACTTTTGCCAGACTACATGTGTACCAAGTTTGGATAGATTTCATCGAGGCGACACGTTAACGTTTAAAATTGAACACAACAGAACGACAGAACAACAGACCTGTATGCTGTATGCTAAGCTCGCTTACTTTCGTGGCTCGCCCCACATGTACTTTAGTTCCACCAAAAGATTATCTATTTTGAAGATCTACGTGGTTTTGGTTTTTGCTGTCATCAATGTAATCTTTGTGCTGTTATCGGAAACACCTGTCTCCAAACCATAATAATAATATTTTGATGACTGCGACACTAAACAAAGGTCGCTTAGCTCGTGATCCTCATATTACAATTGCTTCTCTTTTTTGCGGATATTTCCTCTGATTGAATACATTTGTATTTGTATAATATGAATATTTGTATATAACATCCACGCAATATCGATCTCACCCATCGGACTATCAACACTACTCATACTCAACCATTGCAAATAGTTGATCTGAAATTAAATTTAAACTAAACAAAAATAGTCCACATTAGTCTACTGCAGTCTACTAGTCTAGTTAAGTTTATCTATTATCTATTTTATATTATGATGTGCGAATTTTGTTCCAATGATAATATTATAGGATAAATATTATGACTAAGAATTAGTGAGAAATGAATTATTCATTCTTTCTAAATAAATCAAAGATATAATGTTCAAAATATATATGATTAGTGTGGTTTTTGGGCATATTTTTTTTACATATAATATAACAATCCATGCTATTAATTAAGTAATAAAACCTTTCCCAAATCAAATTTTATGCATTGATTTTTTCTTAAACAGAACTTCAATGCATAATAAATAGTGACACTGTATGAATTTTGTATATTATTTTTGTATTATGTTACAAAGTAAAGTTTCTGGATTAATTGAAAGTTTTGTAAATAAAATATGGAGGATTACTAATAATATCTACATAATGAGTAAACATTGATTTGATAGTGAACTGAAAAACAATGAAATATAATAAATAAATATAGAAGTTTAGGAACTCAAAACAATGATATATTATACAAAAAGCAAAGTATACAAACAAAATCCGGACTCCCCGACCCTGGGAGGCAGGATAATCTACTAAAACAAAGATACCCAACTTTGAGAGAGTTATTTGCTTGGACAGTTTAGTTTGTTGTACATTGAAGAATCCCTTCTTCCTACTCTAATTAATACATGTCTGTATCTCCTCCCCGGTTTTACTGCACGTTGATTGGCTCAGATGCCGAGCTACATTTTGTAATCTTTTCCCCAATGTGATTTGTTTATGTGAAGTCGTGGCCAGTGACTTTACTGGAGTTTTCCTCTTGATTCTGGGCACGATGCTGATATTACCACTCTCTCAATTATAAGGAATGCTATGGCTAATGCTCTTCTAATTGTTTAAAACAAACAATTTAACTGAGGAGTAAAAGAGGTCGCCAACTGTAAACAATTGGCTTTGTCGCGCTTCAGCAATTATCGCGTTTCGGCAAAGGTTTCGATTCAGCCAAAAAGATTCGTTTAGGTAAAATATAATATCGATAAATATAAGATGCATTGTATACGAATAAAGGATTGGACTTGATTATTTGCTGTACAATTTTGGCACCTGGTACAATGAACTATAAGTAATATCGATTCGTGCGTAGTTTTCGACTTACAGAGATCATCGAATGTTGTTGAATTGGGACGAATGTGAGCGGAAAAGGACAAAATAATTCTATATGATTCCGAACTTTGTACCATTTAGTCATTCACACTTTTTGGAACAAAGTATACAACCCATTGTAATAAAGTTCATTACAAGTTGTGATTTTGGAATCAATTACTACACTTTTTAATTACCATTAGGCCTATTTATATTGTCCTGCTTGTTTTTCTTATCACTATATCCTACTATCCCAATGGAGCGAAACCAATTCAGGTGGAACAAACAACATTTGTGGCTTCTGTTACCTCCTTAGCAACATTTCGTCTGGTTAGATCTGCTACAGCATATGGGAATATTCAACATTCCTTGACAATACCCTGTGTGAATTGAGATTGCTGAGTTGGTGCCATTTAAATTTTCTGTGATTTCCTGCCTAGAATTGGCAGGTTCCTGGAAATTAATGGTATCATCCTCCTCTTCATCTGCTTACTTTGTGGCTTGATTTTGATAGACTATACAATATAAATGTATAGCAAGTATACCAAGTTTGGTTCAATTTATGAATTATTGACTGACTTATTAGTGTACAAAAATTTTCAATGCTATGATGACGCCAATGACAATGACGACGACAACGACAACAATGTCGATAGAAGTTAGTTCAATCCCAACCGGGACAATTCCGACCGGGACAATTCCGACCCGGACAATTCCGACCCGGACAATTCTGACCCGGACAACTCCAACCCTGACAATTCCGACCATGATAATTCCGACCCATGAAATAAAAATTTTGAAAGATTTTGAAATGGGTCGGATTTGTCCAGGTTGGAATTGTCGGCACACCACGACCCGGGGGGGGGGGGGGGGGGGGGTGGGTTGGGTTCACTGTTTATACTGGGCGATCGTTGCCGTTTTCCATGTATGTATATGTGTGTTGGAAGCCACAAATTGACAATAAATAGGCCTCCCAGCAAATTTTTAGAAGGCGAAATATTTAAGAGTATTTAAAAGGGTTTTCCTACGATATTATACATACTGCAGATGTGTAGACACTGTTATACATGGGGTTTAAAAAATTCATGGACTTGAATTATTTGACGTGAAATATTTCTATGAAATTTTTGAAATTTCTATGAAATTCCATCAGATCTTCACGACTTCCGACATATCGTTCGTCACTTAGTCCATCACTGCTTTATTTCATTTTAGGCTGTTTTAATATTTTATTTTAGAGTTAGACTGCTTTAGACTGTTTTTATATATTTTATTTTAGAGTTAGACTGCTTTAGACTGTTTTTATATATTTTATTTTAGAGTTAGACTGCTTTAGACTGTTTTTATATATTTTATTTTAGAGTTAGACTGCTTTAGACTGTTTTTATATATTTTATTTTAGAGTTAGACTGCTTTAGACTGTTTTTATATATATTTATTTTAGAGTTAGACTGCTTTAGACTGTTTTTACATATTTTATTTTAGAGTTAGACTGCTTTAGACTGTTTTTATATATTTTATTTTAGAGTTAGACTGCTTTAGACTGTTTTTATATATTTTATTTTAGAGTTAGACTGCTTTAGACTGTTTTTATATATTTTATTTTAGAGTTAGACTGCTTTAGACTGTTTTTATATATTTTATTTTAGAGTTAGACTGCTTTAGACTGTTTTTATATATTTTATTTTAGAGTTAGACTGCTTTAGACTGTATTTATATATTTTATTTTAGAGTTAGACTGCTTTAGACTGTTTTTATATATTTTATTTTAGAGTTAGACTGCTTTAGACTGTTTTTATATATTTTATTTTAGAGTTAGACTGCTTTAGACTGTTTTTATATATTTTATTTTAGAGTTAGACTGCTTTAGACTGTTTTTATATATTTTATTTTAGAGTTAGACTGCTTTAGACTGTTTTTATATATTTTATTTTAGAGTTAGACTGCTTTAGACTGTTTTTATATATTTTATTTTAGAGTTAGACTGCTTTAGACTGTATTTATATATTTTATTTTAGAGTTAGACTGCTTTAGACTGTTTTTATATATTTTATTTTAGAGTTAGACTGCTTTAGACTGTTTTTATATATTTTATTTTAGAGTTAGACTGCTTTAGACTGTTTTTATATATTTTATTTTAGAGTTAGACTGCTTTAGACTGTTTTTATATATTTTATTTTAGAGTTAGACTGCTTTAGACTGTTTTTATATATTTTATTTTAGAGTTAGACTGCTTTAGACTGTTTTTATATATTTTATTTTAGAGTTAGACTGCTTTAGACTGTTTTTATATATTTTATTTTAGAGTTAGACTGCTTTAGACTGTTTTTATATATTTTATTTTAGAGTTAGACTGCTTTAGACTGTTTTTATATATTTTATTTTAGAGTTAGACTGCTTTAGACTGTTTTTATATATTTTATTTTAGAGTTAGACTGCTTTAGACTGTTTTTATATATTTTATTTTAGAGTTAGACTGCTTTAGACTGTATTTTATATATTTTATTTTAGAGTTAGACTGCTTTAGACTGTTTTTATATATTTTATTTTAGAGTTAGACTGCTTTAGACTGTTTTTATATATTTTATTTTAGAGTTAGACTGCTTTAGACTGTTTTTATATATTTTATTTTAGAGTTAGACTGCTTTAGACTGTTTTTATATATTTTATTTTAGAGTTAGACTGCTTTAGACTGTTTTTATATATTTTATTTTAGAGTTAGACTGCTTTAGACTGTTTTTATATATTTTATTTTAGAGTTAGACTGCTTTAGACTGTATTTATATATTTTATTTTAGAGTTAGACTGCTTTAGACTGTTTTTATATATTTTATTTTAGAGTTAGACTGCTTTAGACTGTTTTTATATATTTTATTTTAGAGTTAGACTGCTTTAGACTGTTTTTATATATTTTATTTTAGAGTTAGACTGCTTTAGACTGTTTTTATATATTTTATTTTAGAGTTAGACTGCTTTAGACTGTTTTTATATATTTTATTTTAGAGTTAGACTGCTTTAGACTGTTTTTATATATTTTATTTTAGAGTTAGACTGCTTTAGACTGTTTTTATATATTTTATTTTAGAGTTAGACTGCTTTAGACTGTTTTTATATATTTTATTTTAGAGTTAGACTGCTTTAGACTGTTTTTATATATTTTATTTTAGAGTTAGACTGCTTTAGACTGTTTTTATATATTTTATTTTAGAGTTAGACTGCTTTAGACTGTTTTTATATATTTTATTTTAGAGTTAGACTGCTTTAGACTGTTTTTATATATTTTATTTTAGAGTTAGACTGCTTTAGACTGTTTTTATATATTTTATTTTAGAGTTAGACTGCTTTAGACTGTTTTTATATATTTTATTTTAGAGTTAGACTGCTTTAGACTGTTTTTATATATTTTATTTTAGAGTTAGACTGCTTTAGACTGTTTTTATATATTTTATTTTAGAGTTAGACTGCTTTAGACTGTTTTTATATATTTTATTTTAGAGTTAGACTGCTTTAGACTGTTTTTATATATTTTATTTTAGAGTTAGACTGCTTTAGACTGTTTTTATATATTTTATTTTAGAGTTAGACTGCTTTAGACTGTTTTTATATATTTTATTTTAGAGTTAGACTGCTTTAGACTGTTTTTATATATTTTATTTTAGAGTTAGACTGCTTTAGACTGTTTTTATATATTTTATTTTAGAGTTAGACTGCTTTAGACTGTTTTTATATATTTTATTTTAGAGTTAGACTGCTTTAGACTGTTTTTATATATTTTATTTTAGAGTTAGACTGCTTTAGACTGTTTTTATATATTTTATTTTAGAGTTAGACTGCTTTAGACTGTTTTTATATATTTTATTTTAGAGTTAGACTGCTTTAGACTGTTTTTATATATTTTATTTTAGAGTTAGACTGCTTTAGACTGTTTTTATATATTTTATTTTAGAGTTAGACTGCTTTAGACTGTTTTTATATATTTTATTTTAGAGTTAGACTGCTTTAGACTGTTTTTATATATTTTATTTTAGAGTTAGACTGCTTTAGACTGTTTTTATATATTTTATTTTAGAGTTAGACTGCTTTAGACTGTTTTTATATATTTTATTTTAGAGTTAGACTGCTTTAGACTGTATTTATATATTTTATTTTAGAGTTAGACTGCTTTAGACTGTTTTTATATATTTTATTTTAGAGTTAGACTGCTTTAGACTGTTTTTATATATTTTATTTTAGAGTTAGACTGCTTTAGACTGTTTTTATATATTTTATTTTAGAGTTAGACTGCTTTAGACTGTTTTTATATATTTTATTTTAGAGTTAGACTGCTTTAGACTGTTTTTATATATTTTATTTTAGAGTTAGACTGCTTTAGACTGTTTTTATATATTTTATTTTAGAGTTAGACTGCTTTAGACTGTTTTTACATATTTTATTTTAGAGTTAGACTGCTTTAGACTGTTTTTATATATTTTATTTTAGAGTTAGACTGCTTTAGACTGTATTTATATATTTTATTTTAGAGTTAGACTGCTTTAGACTGTTTTTATATATTTTATTTTAGAGTTAGACTGCTTTAGACTGTTTTTATATATTTTATTTTAGAGTTAGACTGCTTTAGACTGTTTTTATATATTTTATTTTAGAGTTAGACTGCTTTAGACTGTTTTTACATATTTTATTTTAGAGTTAGACTGCTTTAGACTGTTTTTACATATTTTATTTTAGAGTTAGACTGCTTTAGACTGTATTTATATATTTTATTTTAGAGTTAGACTGCTTTAGACTGTATTTATATATTTTATTTTAGAGTTAGACTGCTTTAGACTGTTTTTATATATTTTATTTTAGAGTTAGACTGCTTTAGACTGTTTTTACATATTTTATTTTAGAGTTAGACTGCTTTAGACTGTTTTTACATATTTTATTTTAGAGTTAGACTGCTTTAGACTGTTTTTACATATTTTATTTTAGAGTTAGACTGCTTTAGACTGTTTTTACATATTTTATTTTAGAGTTAGACTGCTTTAGACTGTTTTTACATATTTTATTTTAGAGTTAGACTTCTTTAGACTGTTTTTATATATTTTATTTTAGAGTTAGACTGCTTTAGACTGTATTTATATATTTTATTTTAGAGTTAGACTGCTTTAGACTGTTTTTATATATTTTATTTTAGAGTTAGACTGCTTTAGACTGTTTTTATATATTTTATTTTAGAGTTAGACTGCTTTAGACTGTTTTTATATATTTTATTTTAGAGTTAGACTGCTTTAGACTGTATTCTGCTTCTGCCTCCTCCTAGTACATTAAATCATCAATAATAAGTTGTTATATTATAATTGTTGTATTAATTAATTGATATAACAGATGTCCCAACCCAATATTTATCTAACTAAACACTAAACTAACAGTCTAGTCTTCCAACCCCTCGAACTCCAATTCCTCATCACTGTACAAATGTACATATAGCACCCAATGTAATTAGGCTACTGTACCGATGTGTACAGTACCGGTACTGATTCTGGCTGACTGTATTAGACCGCGTTTTTTTAGGGGGGGGGGGGGGGGGGGGGGTGGAGGACACATAAGCCTACCTACTGACCTAGATCATCCGCATCTTTAAGGCCAGTGTCCTTTAAGATGCGTCTCAAGAAAGTCATGGGCTGTCCACCATGCTTATTCACTCCATGAGGCTGCCAAAGTACAAGATTATGCACTGGCTGATCCTCACGGCGAAAGCAATGTCCTGCAAAGCGGAGGCGATTTTGTTCTAGTGTCAAGCTTGGGGGAACCAATGAGACACCTCCAATGTTATATAGTGTCTGGTTGGAGATGTGTGCATTGTACTTGACACAATGAACCCGGCGTAGCATTCTTGTGAATGTGCCATCCAGAGATTTGGTGTCCTCAGCAGTTAGAGCCCAGCATGGACTCCCGTAGAGGAGTACTGGAACTACTGCTGCTCTAAATAATCGGACCTTAAGTTTCCGATTAATTCTCGGTGACTTCCAAATCCTGGAAAGCCTATTCAAGGCTGCCCATGCCTTTCCCTTACGTATTCGAAGGTCCTCACCTGACTTCCGGATCCATGATCCCAGGTAACAGAAGTCGTCCACATGCTCAAGCATACCATCCTTTGAGCTTATGCTCATCCGATCAGAGACTTGCTGAGGACTTTCAAAGTTAACTGTCAAAATTTTGGTCTTTCTGGAGTTAATAAAAAGACCAACACTAGAAGCAGCATGTTCTAATGAGCTGAGGAGCCGTTGGGCTCCCTCTAATGATTCTGAGAGTACTCCTAAGTCATCAGCAAAGTCTAGATCAGTTAGGTACTTGGCAGGATTTCCTCGACTTCTGGAGCCAGTAGGTGGAGTTATCATCACCCCATCATCATTATGATGATCTAAGGACATGCGTAGAACATAGTCAACCACAATAATGAACAAGAATGGTGCAAGTGTGTCTCCTTGGAGGACGCCCCATAACACTTCAAATGGTTCTGTGTCACCGTCAACAGTAGACACAAATGTTGTCGAACCATCGTATACTGATCTGATTGCTGCAATAATTTCATCAGGAATCCCATATAATGAAAGTATGCTGAACATACGTGAGCGAGAGACTGAATCAAAGGCCTTGAAGAAGTCAACAAAGATAACAGCCAGATGCCTGTCTTTCTTTTTTGATAACTCTTCAATTATCCTTCTAAGTGCCAAAATGGGCTCCATGGTCCCACGACCTTTATGGAACCCATTCTGATTTCCACGGAGCAGTCTCTCAATGGGATCCCTGATGCGATTTAATAGAATCCTATTGTATAGCTTTGCAGCAATCGAGATCAATGAGATTCCCTGAAAAGAACCATAGAGTGTTAGGTTGCCCTTCTTGGGAACTGGCACCAACTTATTTGTTTTCATTTCTTGTGGGACTCTTGTTGTTCGGTACATGTCTACTATGATGGGATAGATGAGCTTTAAACACTCAGGTATTTTAAAACCTCAGGGGGAACACCATCTACTCCACTGGCACGATTGGTCTTAATGCTCTTTGCAGCAGCCTTCACTTCTGCAAAGGAGATATCGCCAATGGGAATATCTGGGAGTACAGACTCAGACACTTTTACTTCTATAAAGTTATCAGGCAATACCCTGTCATTATTGAGGAGCTTTTCAAAGTGGGCTTTCCAACCATTGAGGCGATCGGCCGGTGATTCAGCCTTAACCTTGGTGGTTGGTTGGCTTTTCCGCCCAGTAAGCAAGTTGATCGATTTCCATGCCTGGGATGATTGCCTGCTGTCGTCAGCATCATTGATGGCATCAACCTGTTGGTTTATTAGCTCCTGTAGATTAACAGAGTACTGCCTGTTCAGGGACCTAGATGCAGCCTTAACTGCATTCTTGGCCGCTGTAGTCTGTTTGAGTCGGGACTCTTTCTGCGCCTTATGAAGGTCATTTCGGCACTTCTGAATTTTGTTGTCAGTCCAGGGAGCCCTTTTCCTGTTTCGAGGGTATACAGGAACTGTTTCTGCAGCTGCTAACTTAACTGCTTCTGTAAAGGCAGTATAGCCCTCACAGTGATCTGCCGCCTCAGAGGCAAGAGCCTCATACCTGTTGCTCAGCTGTAGTGTGAAGCTGGATCTCACACTTGGCTGTTGCAACAGAGGACCAGTCATGTCGCGGCAAGGCAGATTTCGTTGTTCTGCTAGCATGCAGACTAAGTCTTACCTTGGCCACAATAAGGCGGTGATCACTGGAGAAGGGTCGAAGTGTAAAAGCATTACAGTCTTGTATAGAGCTCCTGTATTTCCTACGAAACAGAATATGGTCTATCTGGGACTTGTGACCACTGGGTCCACTATGAGTCCATAGCTTTCCAGTTCGCTTCTTGAACTGGGTTCCAGCCGAAAACAATCCATTTCCAGAGATAAAATCCTGAAGATGGACAGAATTTCGGTTAACACTATTGCTATAGACCCAGGGCGATGTAGGTGATTGATGCAGACTTGCATTAAAGTCTCCCAGGAATGTTAACAATGCATGCTGATCCACTCCATCAGTAGCTGCTTGTAGATTATGGTAGAAATTTTCCACCTCCTCTACAGGGGCAACACTAGTTGGAGAGTAGCACACAATGAGAACCACCTTAGGAAACTTCTTAGCCAGTCTTCCAGAACATGAGAAGTGGCAACGGATGATGCGGTTAGAGATTTGGTCTATTTTGTCCAATGCTGCATGTGCAGTTGGATTCATCAATAGCCCAATTCCACCATTGCCACTATCATCTGCTGACGCGAGGGCGAGTCGCCAACCGCCCCCTATGTCCTTAATCAGAACCTCATCAGTCTGTCCAGTCTGCATTCGGTGCTCTTGAACACCCACTGCGCTAAGAGAAAGCTAATCTGCCAAGGCAGTCAGCTCACCTTGACGAATTGGGGACCCGAGTGTTAGGGTGTTTACTGAGGCTAGTCTAGTGACTTGCCTCAGATTCACCAATGGCTTTGTTGGTCGGGGTGGAACATGAGAGTAGCCTCCAACTCCAGAATCCCTCTCCCCATCACAATCTGGCCTCCCTGGTGACCCAGGGTTTGGGCCAGAAAGGTCATCTGGAAAGGGACTCAAAGAATTGTTTGCCGCTCTCTCTTCAGTAGGGGGTGAGACAGGCAGCCGGTCAGGAGATAACTGACGCCTGTGAGGCCAATTGTGTCCGGTAATTCCACTGGTCTCTAGTGGCCGGACCTCCGCATTACTAATGTAATCCATAGTGGGGGTTGGGGGTGCTTTATTGCCGAGTCAGCTCTCTGGGCAAATACCACACCCTGGTTTGCCATTCCACAGGGTGGGTGTCGCAATGGAGTCAGATATGAGGCCCATCACCCATATCTACTCTGGCGCACATGACCCACCATTGGCTGTTGCAGCTCATCTGCTGGGTCATGCCCTGTACCCCTGCTGCCAGGTGCAGGTCGCAGTGAAGTGCACTCAGAGTGGACATGAGAACACTCTACTCCTGACCAGCCATTGGTAGATCACCATCTGCCTGGTCAGGCCATATACCCCTGCAGGCAAGTATATGGGTCCTTAATCCAGGACCAAGGGCGTCCTTATCCCAGAACGAAGGGGGTCCTTACAGGACCAGATTTGCCCTAGTAAGAGGGTCTATGCAGCTACAGGTGGCACCTCCTTTATGCTGCATGGAGGTGGCAAGTTTTCTTGATCAATGACCTAGAATACCTGATCTGACCGTGCAATTGATTAGCCTACCGTGATTAGCCTAATGCAACGTGCATTAAGAATGCTATGCCGGCTTCTCAACAAAGTTGCACCGCCACAACTTCCCATCAACCATGACTCTCGCGAGATTATCCGCATCTTCAAGGCCAATGTTCTTTAGCAGGCGTCTAAAGCCAGTTTGCTTGGTTTTGCCTGTTTTCGTCCATTGTCACGATCTAGCACTATGCCACTCACACGATAGAGCGACCATGAATTAATCTATATTAGCATAGTTACAATGCTTCTCTATTTTTATATGATCTCGATGATATCTCTTATCATGTCTGTGATTATCTCATATCATGTCTGTTATTATCTCATATCATGTCTGTGATTATCTCATGTCTGTTATTATCTCATATCATGTCTGTGATTGGTTTTAATTAGTTATATCACATCAGTGTTTGTTGTGAGAGACATTGCGGGATAGTGTATGATATCAGTTCAACATTTTTCATTGGGACAATGTTGTAAGAATTTCTTATTACAGATTCTCTATATAACCACACCCCCATCCCTATATTCCTTCATCTTTAAACAGAAGAACAAATTATTTAATCAAAATATTGTTATTTATTATTTAATAGTTTTATTCGAGATGCCATCAAGTGGAATTATCATGAAAGGATCAGTTATTACGCATTGAGTGATCACAGACGCTAGATGGCGTTCAATTACAGAAGGCATTATAAGCTCTGTACTCTGGCTCTGTAACGAAGGCTTTGCTTTGGTAATAATTATTATAGAAATACTACTTAAAAAGTTAGTACAAAGTAAATTAATGGTGTTTATTGTTAATTTTCGCATATTGCTACGGAAACTAGCTAAAATTATAATCGTATAATTTTAAAAAATTCAGCAAATAAACTTTGTATAACAACCTCGGCCTTCGGCCTCGGTGGTTATACATGTTTATTTGCTTCAGGTTGATATATCGTATATCACTCCTAGAACAGGTGATATTCTCTGTATATTAACTCTCGAACATTGCAATATTGAATGTTTAAAATGCACAAATCAATCAAACTGTCTGAAACTGATATCCAGCGAGTTTTATGCTGTGCTGTGTCATTCAGTTGACCATTTTTTTCCGTGGGGAATTCGGCCTGTGTTGTTAATGGTTTGTACCGTATCGCTCCCGATTTTTTAATAAATTAAAATACGTTGTGTTGAAATAACGGATAATTATCCTAACATTT
>JAUCBJ010005489.1:0-21235 GCA_032718475.1 Nemertoderma westbladi
CGCATCGTAATGGTACGTATATGGACTGCTTGACCACTGGTCATCCTATTGATTTGCAAGACACGGACGATGTAGACACCGAAAGGGAAATGGTTTTATTTAAATATCATACCCAGCGGAGTCGAAACGATAAATCGAGAATAGAACACGAGAACTCTATTCGAAATCAGCTCGAAAGAAAGAACGTGGAAGAAGGCTTGTAAAGACAAATATAGGCGAACCACTGGAGAAGAGACATATGTTAGTGTCCAGGGTCCATAATGTGAATAGTTTTCCCCGGGGCACGGGTGCTCGCGGGCGGTCTCCTTCGGGAGGCTGTAAATTTCTCTTCCTTCATCGTTTTCCTGTAATTATTGTGATCAGTGTCACAATTAAAAGACAAGAATGAATGATGACGTGATGGAAAACTTGTCCATTGTGGTGTCTTATGGATACTACCCTATATCCTTCCTCCTCTTTACTCCCTTCATCGATCGACCAATCATAGTGGTATCGTGGTATGGATCATACCTCATCCTAATAAATCTCCTCACCTTCTCTTCCCAACGCGCTCGGAGCTTCGGGAAACGAATACTAAACCTCCCAGCCCTTACTGTTCATCTGGATGCTAATATTGGTGTCCGCACCTCCTGTCCATGTCATATTCTGTTGATATTTATGATATCAACTTCCACCCTCTCGTTCTTGATTAGATAATCAACCACTTCCTAATTTCCTCAAGTCCACAACCGTGATACAAACAAGGACTGAAAGGACAAGCGGATAGTTTGTGAACAACTGGTACCATTATGTGTCATAAATCTGGTTGTTCACCTCCCTTTAATGATTGGGGATATAAATCTTATGTAAAACAACTGAGGCAAACATATCTTTGAGCTGATGTTTACCTCATCGCACTGGGGATAAATTCAGTTGGAGATGGTCCTCGAATGTAACAATCCTCCTACTGAGATCGTATTTCGGAATACTTCTGAATACGACCTAGGTCTCCCCCTGCTCTCTACCACTACCATCAATGTCACTGTCGGAAAACATATTGGGCATACAACAGGAATATGGAGAACATTCCATACCCTTTCGTTGATACTCAGTTGATTGCTCCTTGGGCCGAAGGCCGAGGTTTCTTTCGCACTATGTATGCCAATACACCCAGCGGCATTACTAAAGTACAACGGACATCCATCGGACATCTTGCCTTTCAAGAATATGGTTGGAATTTCAAAGTTGGAAATCCTATAAATTACCAGCAAGTATATGGAGATCATTACTCTCGTTTATATTTTGATGGACCATTAACTGCGCCTGGTGCCGTATATAGCTTTATGAGTGTTCCCCTTCGCCCTTCCTTAGCTATATACACGATCTTTGAAAACGCAGCACTTGCCGGTTGGCTAGCCGATGTGTGCAGTCGTACCATACGCGCTCACCCGTTAATACTTGGAACTAAACTCGCCAAGTTAGACGAACACAATAAGTTCATACGTTTCGAATGTTTCCGGCGCTTTCTGACTCCGTTCCGTAACGTCGATAGTCAGTTCAAAGATCGCGCGCTGACCAAGCTCAGTCTTAGAGACTCAGCTGCGGAGAAACTGAGTAGCGCTGGATTTGCCGTGTTTCAAGACGTTTGTATACAGAACTCACATTCATCTGTTATACAAAGACCCCGAATACCTACAGGTTATTCTGTCGTGGAAATACAGACAGTGGGTCCACTTACGGAAACCGACGCACCCACTTCGTCTATGCAGCTGGAGGATGAACCAGTATGCTTGGAATCCGAAGCGATTCAACCTACGGCTTCTCGGAGCAGTGACAATGATTATGTCATAGAGTGGTATCAAGGTCCACAGCGTCTCACAGCGTACGATTATCGACACGCCAACTACGTTTCCCGAAAACGTTGTCGATTATGCGCATCGAGAGACCACTTCACTCCTCTAGACTCGAGCGTACCTTGTTCCTATTTCCTCGAACAACCGATGATGGAAATATATTGTGCTTATTGCCGGCTTAATAACTCTCATATATTTGCCGTCTGTCCACAATTTATGACTCAATGTCACTACTGCCAACTTAAAGGACACGAAAGTTACAATTGTCCCTTTAATCGCGATTTAGAGAGCGTAGACGAGATGATCACCCTGCGATACATCCGAGCTTGGGAAGCGAACGCAGATTTACATTGCGAATCCAGACATCGCTATTACCCTGGACGAGCTTACGAAGGAGTTTACGCGTTCCATCCTTATCTATTCGCGTCGATTGAACAGAAAACACGCGTACCAAGTTACGAGTTAATGAAGCGTGTTGGTGAGTGTATTTCCACCAAGTTTGTCAGGAAATACCTGAGAAACGTTAATCCTAATGATATAACCACATATCACCTGATCAATTATATCCGTCAGGACCCTGAGTATGGCGACATTTTCGTGAACTCGCATCCTGAACTCCAGGAAGTATCTCGGCGCCCATATGAATATCGAACCCGAGAACGCGAGCTGGAGAGAACCATTAAACCGAGAAAGTTCCTCACCACTCACGGTCCACCCACCGCTAGTGTCCAGACGACCCGTCAAGGACCCGTAGGAGCTGCTGTCCTGAGACGCGCTCTAAAGGCCGTTAGACCTCACTCCCCTGAGGTTGATATTAATCAACCAGGTACTTCGACCGGCGGGTATACCGATCGTAACCCTGCACCCTCTGATGCAATTATATTGCACCCTTCGCCTAGGAGCTACAGCCCTCCTCGTAAAGTGGCTCGCCCCAAAGAGAAAAGGACTCTTGTTAATCTCAAGAAACTGCGTAAACGCCGTCCGCGCAAGAAAGACTAACTGTTTAGAGTATTTTTATATTTTAGAAACTGTGATTTTGTATATTTTATAGACTTAAATCCCATTTTCTGGGAGCGGTGTAAAAGCTTTTGTGGGATAACTGATTCGTTTGCCTTGTTGGCCAGTTCCCCCCCAGTCGCTAAGAATACTCTCAAAGTGATCTATAACTAAAAATAGTGCAAGTTACCAGCTTATTGGCTGATTTGCTGTACGCAGGCATCTGGGCTCTGTTTAATCGGCCAACAAGCCTAGGGAGGTTGCGTCATAGCCTTGTTTTGTATCTCCCAATAGAATTTGAGTTATCCTTGATTTTGACCTATCACAGAGTACTGAACTGAAAATTTCCTATCTCACTGCTCTTTCTCTGTGTTGAACGGGAGCTTCGTGGAATAAGGGAGTTGGTATCCTCGTATAGAGCAGTAGTCACGAGCTTTTCAAAGCCACGAAAGAACGGCTTTGTAGTGTTTTATGCTTTCTGCTTTTTAGCTCAACACTAGGAGGTTTAATTATAAGGACATATATCCTTTAACTGACCTGGCGGCTGACCAAACGCACCTGATGACTGATTGATTGTCTTAACTCAAAACAACTGGCACGATTTATCTGTCAATACTGTGTACTGCTATTTGTTGTCGGTTATTCATTATATTTGTTGATGAATTATTATATTGGAATAACGAGAAATAACCCCGACACCCAATATTCTTGATATACCGAAGGTAAGAGAGAAAGGTTATCAATAACGATTGTGACTTATGTTAAAGTGGTTTGAAGTGAATCTAATGTTATTTGATAGACCCTACATGAGTCAGTCTGTGTTCCTTTTATATGTGACTAAAATCAGTGAAGATTGGCAGATTAGTGTGCAGTATTGTGCAGCATCTGTTAAAGAAGCATTTCCTAAAGAATGTGCCATATATGTGAATTATAATTAAGCCATATCGTTGTGAGTAGTTTAAGTCATAACTCTGTTTATATAGATAAAGCGCCACGTCCTAAAGGAACTGTTAATATTCCCGAAGGTAAATAATATTGTCAGAGATTATATAATACTGTCAGTCGAATAATACATTAAGCTTACATAGCAATAAAATTAAACCGTCGAACCCAATCTCCCGGGAATATCCAGCGGGTGAATGGTCGCGCACGGATTGGTTTCGACTAGTGTAGTGAATCAAATACTTGTCATAGGCTAAAAAGCGATTTAATATCTAGAAGACATCTTAATTTGGCGGGTTAAACTGCCAAAGGTCTGAAAGCGCGAACAAGGTTCGTTTAATACCAGCTTGCTGGCTTTCCAGTAAAAAATAACAAAGACAGCTATCCGCCCATTTATTAACCTTATCTACTGTATTTAACATAATGTAATGATTAACATAAAAAATTTGATACTCACACACTCTTAACTTATCAATGTGACCCTACCACTCTACCAGTATATATCTGTTTGTAGTAGACTAAAGGTGTATTTTTTTTATTACAGAAATAAATTGCAGTAATGTTTATAAAGGAACCTTACAACTCCATAAGTTTTTTATTAATGAAAGATATTACAGTAAGTTTATAAATTGAAAGATTTTATAATTTGAAAAAAGCAGCTTAAAGTATCCAATCATAACCAATCGCAATCACCAATTTCAAGAACATGCTAAAGCTTGAGAGCTGTAGCGAGACAGGGGGGAAAATGGACGCAAATCCCGCCTTGGCGAATTAATATCCCACATCAATGTTAAATTCTCAATTTAGGGAAAGGAGCAGGTTACAGTGGCACGTTATTTCAACCAAAACAATAAACTAAACACAATAGAACAGGTTACAGTTTTATTTTTGAGAGTAATCAGCTGTTATTTGCGTCGAAATTCCCTTGGAGAGGGATTCATTTTTATTGCATCCAGTCACCCCCCCCCCCCCCCCCCCCCCCCCTTTCTGGCTGTAGCAGGAGAGCAGCGCATATACTATTGATTTATATACAATTGATCTGGTACAGGAGGTACTAGTAAGACTAAAAAGGTAAAACTGGAATAATATAAATTCAAATTCCCCGCGGGAGACTTCAGCCTGCTTGTGTGTGAAAACAGTTCTTGAACTATCCAACTTTACAACATTTGTAAAAAGAAACAATGTTTATAGTTTAAGTAATACTACCGGCATATTACTGTAAAAAGAAACAATATTTATAGTTGAAGTAATACTACCGGCATATTACATTTAAGTTGATCAATAGGATGACGAATTTAACACCATAACGATACATGGAAGAAACTTATTTCACTACCGCCCTGCTGGTAAAAATCAGTAAGGCTTTATGTCTATCACTACGAATGTTATATTCGAGTGGATAGGGTTTACTGTGGAACATCGCCCATGGTGGTGAACACGCATTCCTTGGCTTGACGAGCCTAAAATATTCTCCCATTCATAAGAATGTTCTTTATTTAGTTTCCTACAGTAGCAACTCATATTACTTATGTAGAAAAATTATGTTCGGTAAACCACTGAGTCCGGACCTCCCTTACTTGACTTACTTGATTTGTATGGTACAGTAAAGATAGTAGGCCTAGAGCCGAAAGAGAAACAATTGAAATTCAAATTCCCCGCGGGAGCCATTCAGCAATTAAATCGGCACTCCATAAACCCGCTTGTGTCTCACCCAAGGACTACTACTATTGCACTACTGTGTCCGAGTTTGTTCGACCTAGTAGTACTGTAGTAGTAGTAGTAAGATTGTGATACTAGCGACACATGTGATGAATACCAGGTTTTCACTTTTTGGTCGAAATTTTACATGAAGAATTTGTATTTTTTAAACCTTATATTTATTTATATCGATTATTTCTATTTTTTTACAGCCCTTCTATAGTAACCTGGGTAAACTAAACTCGGATATACTTTAATATCATTTTCCTTATAATTTTTCATGCTGCAATTTGGATGGTTAGGGTAAATTTGTTTCCAATGGAATAAATGTATTAAAACTCTGGAATATATCTCTTGTTATTGGCGAGATCAGGCGAGCAAAGCAATAAGTCGATCTTTAGTAAATAGTAATAATAAAATTAAACCAAAATAAAATATAAATAATATATTATACCCTTTATGACCACCTATTTTTAATGCTTTATTTCCCGTTAACCACGCGGTTTATAATTTGCGAGCGTCAGAGATCCAGGTTAATATGCGAATATGTCAAGTAAGTCTCAGTAAACTAACTGAGAGTTTCCAATTGTCTCACTAATTAATACTAAGTTTGGGGCCGTCCATAAATGACGTCACACGGGTAGGGGGTGAAAGATTTCGTGACAAATTGTTGTTTTGTAATGTCACATTGACCAATTTATTTAGATACGAGATCTGAGATACGACCACATCCAGTGCCGATAATGGTTGACAACCAAACGCAAACGGCAATAACAACCATTGAGTCCTTAGGAGAATCAGAACTGAATTTGGATTCAACTCAATTTATTGTTTTATTTTCATAGATTATACTATACAGTACAAAACAATATATATACCCTTTATACAACTTTTAGCTATCTACTTTGTTAATGAGTTTAAAACGTCAACAATCAAACTTATCCTATCTGGATTGGCTAATATTCTTGGCATCTTGAATTGTCCAGAAAATGATAAAGTATTAGCCTGAAGAATTCGATCTTTGTAACAATTAAAAAACCCAGTAGGAACTTGTCTTATTTCGACCTTATCAATAGTACCAGCCCTTCGACAATTTCGGTATCCCAAACTGACATTCATTAAATTGTTATCAATAAGAGCTGCATCATCGTCTGTCAACAATCGGTTTGCTTCGATAAACAACAAATAATAATAAGGACCATCAGTATCACCCCTCAGGATAGAAACAAATAGCTTGTTCTGTACAACAATGTAATCCCTTACTTGGCAGTCCTCCCAAACATTCATACTATCTGATAGAGCGGTAACAATATCATCCTCATTGACCATTTCACCGGATTCATTGAGTAGTTGGTTGTCACGGTAACAGTAGTCAAGGATAGGTAACTGGTCGTAGAACCCTGTAACTCTGAACACATCGAACATTCTATATCGAACAAGACCTGTCATACGGGAAGTTATTACAACCTCATACTTACAACCAACTTCCAGTTGATCGAGGAATTTCGTTCCCACAATGTCATCGCCCATTGGATTGTCCTTACCATCCACTGGAATGAACTCTAAGAAAGCTGAGTCAGGATGTGCCACATACTGGTCATTTGGGATAATTCCGGGCACAGAGAACGCCATAAATAGGCCTCCTAACTCAGAAGCGCCATAGGCACTAGAAACAATTGGTAACCCTTTTGTGTATCTTTTCCCGAGGTTGATAGCATATATTTTCATCGCTCCAGTGGATATACCAACAATTCCGTTCAGATATGGCCACAAGCGTGTTGCAATGCCAATAAATCCCTTATCAAACTCTTCCTTACATTCCGCAACCCTTTTCAATCTATATTCTCGACTTACGCCTTGAAGATACCCATTGAGATTCGATCTCATTTCATCAGAAACCTCCAAGCGTGAATTTAGTTCACCTTTAGCAATGTCATATATAATGCTATTCCACTTCTGTTCGATTACTACAAAAAAATCATAAGCATTCGATATAAAACCACCATTTATAACAACAACATTTTTATCCATTAATGCAAAAACAGCGTGAACATAGAGTGAATCTTGCTCATTGCGCAAGTAGTATGCATCCATTGGGGAGGTCTTCGGTACTGCTTCGAATTTGTGACCTCTACTGGAGATTGGACAAATTGGCAATCCAAAATCGTTAGTTGGGAAACTCGGTGGGGGAGCTTTAATTAAGAATGTCATCAAACCGGTATTTGAACGTAAAATGTGAGCTAGGGAGTAGCATGCCATTGGATACCCACCACTGAAGGCGCATCTTAGTGTCAGATTTTGGGCAGGAAAACTTTTATTGATACCACTTGTCCCAGATGTTACTGCTAAAAATGCTGGTTTACCTGGAAACAAGACATCAGCAATGTTTTTAGAAGCTTTATCAATGTAAGCTGTGTAGTCGGCATATGTTGTAATGGGTGTAAGCTTGGCGAATTCCTCTCGAGTTTTGATTCGTTGGGGAATGTTATCCCTGGCATATTCAGTATCTTTAAAATCGTGAAGGAAATTTAACAGATAGCGTTTTTGAACTTCGGCAATATTAATGGAAGTTTTATCCAATCGCCACTTACCAATAATGGACATACATTTCATTATAATTACCAAGAAGTAATTTTTGAGCATTGTAGATATTGAACAAATAGGACTAGGATGGCCAATACTGATATGGAGTATTACCAGACCATAAATACAGGACAAACCAGAAACAATTCCTTTAATTAATAATATTATAATAATTCCTCCGGAATCCAAATAATATCCGATTAGTATACTGATAGCAATAGCAAGGAGGCCTTGTAATTGTAGCGAGTATTTTCTTTCCATAATCCTTTTTATGTGTCCATTTGGCATGAAAGAGTCTAGTTTTATTGTTTAACAAAGATAATTCAGTTAGCAATGATAAAACTTAACTTATTAATTAATAATAATTTATTGTCGTAGAAATTTAGCTACTGATATACTTTATAAACTAACATAAATGCGTACAGTACATTGGTCAGCAGAATAATATCAAATGATTACTACTGTATTCCTTAGTTACTAATTAGCCCATCCTTATTGGCGATGGCGACTAGTTTAAATATATATTCAGTGTTTGGCACTTCTGCATTACGGTAGATGATACTTCTTCTGGTTTGACATTGATATTGGTCGATCTTGTCGTCCATGCGTATAACAATAGGATGAAATATTAGTAACTGATTGAACTTCAATCCGGAACAGCCTGGTCTGGTCATATAATAATCAACAGTGAGTGATAACTGCCGAGTTCCCCCACTCAATTATATTTCCGACTTTTGACAGTCTACACCAATGTACCAAGTATATTATTTTGTTACTCAATCATATTACCTATTCTACCTAATTACTGAAATATAAAAACTGCCAGAATGTCAATTGGCGTGCTGATATAGGGAAAATTTGCGAATCTGAATAATTTATATGTTTCGCGTCATTACAGCCTTATTCCTTTGATTGGTAGGTCTTGCAGTAAATCAACCTTAACTCTAAGTCATGAGGCTCTAATCTAAGAAATTTTATGTAATTTCGGACATTACTATATTCAAAAAGAATTGGAGTTGAGATGTTAATGAGAAATGAGTTAATGCAACTGTAATTATAAATATGTAATATTATGGTGTTGTTCAGAAATGGAAAAAATGAGAAAGCGCGTCACAGGGGGTTGAACCAGCGCTATACGTACGTTTTCAGCCTATCAGGCCTCATCAGTAGCACTAACCAGTTCAGCCACTTGCCCCTGACATTCACTCTCCCACCTAATCGACTTGGATCTAGGACACTTCCCCCCCGGACACTTCCCCCCCGGACACTTCCCCCCCGCCCAAGTAGGACACTTCCCCCCCGGACACTTCCCCCCCGGACACTTGCCCCCCGGACACTTCCCCCCCAGTTAAAGTGTTAAAATTAATCTGGGTGCATCAAAGCAATAAACAAAAGTTAAAGATGGTTACAGGACAAGTTGTATCTAGACAAGTTTTTTCAAAATTATAAAAGAAACATTTTTATAGTCAAATTTTGTTTGTTTTTCTTTTAATTCCTTTAATTCTTTTAATTTCTTTTAATTGGGGGCTGCCGCCCCCAAACCCCCGCTTCTTTTGTTGGGGGCTGCCGCCCCCAAACCCCCGCTTCTTTTCTTGGGGGCTGCCGCCCCCAAACCCCCGCTTCTTTTCTTGGGGGTTATCGCCCCCAGACCCCGGCATTTCCCTGAGTGCCCGTGGTGAAAGACTTAAGACCACTTTGAAATAATTAATTCATGTTTGTATCATCAGATAATAAATTGACTAAGCCTAAAGTAGGAGCTGTATTGAATGTTAACCAATTTAATATATAAATTACTACAATATTATATAATTCAACAAAATCCTATTAAAAATATTGCAAGTAACCAGGAAATTTAATATGTAGTGTGTATAATATCTATATAGTATGTATAGTAATATGTATATCAATATGTAATGCTGAACACAGAATACAGGTCGACGCATATCGATTTTACCCTGGAGAGGTATAATTTTGATTGCAACAATAATATTCATCCCCATCTGCTACAATTTGAAGAAGACTATTACATAATAATACCTATAATTAAAACAATTAATTATTATAATTCTATAGTTAATAAAAACAGTATATCATTACGGGGATGGAATTTATAGGTCATCTAATATAATTAATTGTTTAAAGATTAGCAAACAATACGATGTAATTGCATTGATAAAACCCATAAATAAAACTTGGATATGAAATGTAAATTCGGGATGCATAAGACTGTAAGATCACTTTCTGAGCTACGAAAGGAAAATTGGATACAACTTATCTGGATACAAGCGGTCCGTTTACCTTACAAAATGAAAAATACGAATGTGCGAAGTTAAGAACAGTCGGGGGGGAAGTGTCCGCGGGGGGGAAGTGTCTGGGGGGGAAGTGTCCGGGGGGGAAGTGTCCTACTTGAGCGGGGGGGAACTGTCCGGGGGGGAAGTGTCCGGGGGGGAAGTGTCCGAACACCAATCGACTTATATTGAACAGGCAGTCTTAAGTTGCATATCCCGGCTAACGGCAGCAATATCGAGTATAGGCCTTATACAGTTATACTGCTGTCAAGGCGTGACTGCTGTACTGCCCTATCAGCCTATACAACAACAGCATGATCCTAAAACACTGTCTGAGTCTAACTGGAACATATCGGCATACGAATGAAAGGCATTAGGCCTATACTGGTTTCTGGTCCGTGTTTGAATAGATGATTGAGTGAGCTCGCGATGCCTCCAAAATAGCATCATCGCGGCGTGCTTTACTTCTTTAAAATTGCCTCGCAGCATCGTCGCACTTCAATATTTCGCCGGCGTGTGGCGCGCTTTAAAATATCGCCGGCCGGCATCTCGCTACAAAATTACGTCAGCGCGGTATCTGGCCAATATCAAACTAAATTACCGGTACCCATTTACAAGCTGACAGGCCTAGTTGACTCTGACTGTCATTGCTTTACTGCATTGCTGCTGTACTGTGTGTTGGTGATAGGTGTATGGAACGCCAATAGCGCCATAATGTTACCACCAACTAATAGTTGGTAGCTACTTTTTTATTTGGTACAAAAAGTATCTACCATGTATTGAGCCAATAGGAAAAAAGTACCTACCAACTAGTTATTGGTAGCTACATTTTTGTTATTGGCCAGTTTATTTTAGCCAATAGGAAAAAAGTACCTACCATATATTTAGCCAATAGGAAAACAGTACCTACCAACTAGTTGGTAGCTATTAAGTTAATTTTATTGGTAGCTCATTAAATTCCCTCCTAAATCAGCCAATCGCTAAGGGGAAGATAAAATCACATAAATATGTCCATTTATATCATCCCCTAAAATAGGAGGAGAAATTAATCAATTTGTGAATTATTACACCCCGTAAATAATAAATCCGCGCTCTTTTGGAGGGGAATTAAATGTTTTTGCGCGTGATTTAATGTAGCAGGGTTTTAAAACCAAATGTTGCCATATTCACAATGTTATAGGCTTTCACAGGGGTAGTCTTCGGAGCTATTTTAACTTGACTTACCCTACTGGTGATGGGACAAACAGGCAAGCAATAATCTTTGATCGGGATTATTTTTGGGGGCACCTTAGCGAGCAAAATGTTTAGGCCGGAATGTGATCCACATATATGTGTAAAGCTATAGCATGCCAACGGAAACCCAACGGAAACTCACCACCTGATTATTGTCATATTTTGCACAGGAAAATGTTTGTTGTTCCAGAGGTTACTGCTAAGAATGCTGGTTTACCTGGAAACAAGGCATTAGCAATGTTTCTAGAAGCTTTATCAATGTAAGCTGTGTAGTCGGCGTATGTTGTAATGGGGGTAAGCTTGGCGAATTCCTCTCGTGTTTGGATTCGTTGGTGTATTTTATCTCTGGAATATTCAGTATCTTTAAAATCGTGAAGGAAATTTAACAGATAGCGTTTTTGAACTTCGGCAATATTAATGGAAGTTTTATCCAATCGCCACTTACCAATAATGACAATAATGGCAATAATAACGAACAGTAAGCAACAATAGGCAATAATAAACAACAATGAACAACTATAGGCAAAAATGAATGAACAATAACGGACAATATTAGGTGCCTACCCCGTTATTCTTGATCACTGATGCATGACCTGTACTATAGATACGACCCGTCAAGCTGCTGCAAAGCCTCTAAATTTAGTGGGCCAGTTATTTCTCTTTGATAGAATCTCTGAAACAATATTTCAGGCGGGTCGAAAGTACCTGGCCTTAACTAAAATTATGTCCTCTTTCAGATGAGACAAATAAAAATGTAATAGCTCCAGTAGTTTTCGAGATACGAGAAGTTCTTGGCACCCATACCATATCAACACCTTTCAGAATTGATAAAATTACACAAAATCACCCTTCAAAGAGTTTGGTATAACCAATAAAAACCATAATATGTTTTTTGTTTTGTTGAATTCATTATCAGTAATCGAAAGCAAGATTAGAAGCAACATTTTCATTTCTTTTAATAGATACTTAAAGAGCACCAAAAGTGCAAGTAACACCTTTTTCAAAAGTGGTAATTGGCCGTAAAGTTTGGCTACTGAGGTTTTAGAATGTGCTGATTGCATTTGGAAGGTTTATTCCTCTACATCAAACATATTGAAGAGTTATGTAATATAACAACATAGGCATGTTGTCATATTAGTTATTATTATAGTCATATTAGCCAGATAATATACACATACGCCAATATTGGTTACACCTTGTCATATAATTGATCACAATGTAGTTCAGTTTTTAGCACAATATTAGTTAGCCAGATAATATACACACATACGCCAATATTGGTTACACCTTGTCATATAATTGATCACAATGTAGTTCAGTTGATAGCACAATATTAGTTAGCCAGATAATATACACACACGCCAATATTGGTTACACTTTGTCATATAATTGATCACAATGTACTTCAGTTGTTAGCACAATATTAGTTTGCCAGATAATATACACACAGACACCAATATTTGTTACACTTTGTCATATAATTGATCACAATGTAGTTCAGTTGATAGCACAATATTAGTTAGCCAGATAATATACACACAGACACCAATATTTGTTACACTTTGTCATATAATTGATCACAATGTAGTTCAGTTGATAGCACAATATTAGTTAGCCAGATAATATACACACAGACACCAATATTTGTTACACTTTGTCATATAATTGATCACAATGTAGTTCAGTTGTTAGCAGAATATTAGTTAGCCAGATAATATAAACACACACTCGCTAATATTGGTTACACCTTGTAATATAATTGATCACAATGTAGTTCAGTTGATAGCACAATATTAGTTAGCCAGATAATATACACACATACGCTAATATTGGTTACACCTTGTCATATAATTGATCACAATGTAGTTCAGTTTTTAGCACAATATTAGTTAGCCAGATAATATACACACTCGCTAATATTGGTTACACCTTGTCATATAATTGATCACAATGTAGTGCAGTTGATAGCACAATATTAGTTAGCCAGATAATATACACACTCGCTAATATTGGTTACACCTTGTCATATAATTGATCACTATGTAGTTCGTTGATAGCACAATATTAGTTAGCCAGATAATATACACACACGCCAATATTGGTTACACCTTGTCATATCATATAATTGATTACACTGTAGTTCAGTTGTTAGCACTTGTAATATTATATAGTTAGCCAGATAATATACACACACACCAATATTGGTTACACCTTGTCATATAATTGATCACAATTACTACAATACACCTAACAGTAATCGGGTGGAAGCGATACACCTAACAGTAAACGGGTGGAAGTGATACACCTAACATGTATATTTACTATATATTCCCATTGCAGCTGCATGGGGGCGCAAGGTAAAAAAACACACTGAAAATTTATCTGGCAAATTAAATTCACCTAACATAGCTTGGAACTTTGGGATATGATTTTTTCGTGATTTGAGACAACTGTTAGCGGAAAGTGTTAGCACAATTGCAAAGTTAGCACAATGATTGTGGGAATCTGGCGAAATGTTAGGTGTATTACGCTTTAGCACGCGCAGCACTTTCCAACTTTAACTGCTACTGCCTGCCTGCTTAGGCCTACAGATTTAGATATTATGTCCAGACCAAGATTAGACCCTCCTTGCTGCCAGCCCAGCCCCTGTCTGTAGAGGTGACAATAACTAGTCAAATAGACATATACCGACGTAATCAGTTGTAATAATGATAAGGCATTGATGCCTAACAGCATAATTCAGTCAGCAGTTATGGAATGCCAAAAGTGCCAGTAGTGACGTAGTACAGTGCAATGCACATACCACATACAGAATAATACACTACATTACCGGTCCAGTACCAGACTGCCGTAGTACTGCTGTACTGAAATAGAAAGAAGTGCGCTGGCTGGCACTTAAATTATCGTGCTAAATAATTTTTTTTAGGATGGCTAAAACGTCTGTCCTTATCTGATCTCACGGTATCTGACACTTGTTCCACCTTGGTTCAGAGCCCACCTTGGTGTAGTGGTTATATTGAATTCACATCTCACAGAGGTTGTGGGTTCAACCCCGGCATGGGGGCCAAGGTAGTTTTCGTTTCGGCACGAATGCTTTGATCCTTAAATGGTAGCTAAAATGAACACTGGAGTTTCTGCCCATGTCAGCATGTGAAGTTTCCCCGGTATTCCCTTAAACCCCCCCCCCCCCCCCCCCCCCCCCTCTCTCTGTAACTAACGCTACTAACTAAAAGGAATTCATATGTCATATAAAATAAGCTAGAAATTTTAATCTTGTATTTGGCGGCGGGTGCCAAATTTTGGTGCCATTGGGTATTTGAAGCTGTTTTTTACTCTTAACCCAGTGGCTCCCTTCTGTAAGAAATGTACACACGCCAAATGTCAATATGTGTACTCCTGCCTCATCGGATTCCGATAGCCCACACCTGCCCCGATGTGCCCACTGCGGATCTTCAGTAGTAAACCAATTTGGTTAGGTCAAATCGAAACATTCACCGGAGACCACCAACTGGCGCGCTATGTGAAGTACCATGCAGACACGATGACGGTGAAGCTGTTTTTCCGCAATAGGGGTTTTAGGCATTCTAGTCTCGTTTGGAATATATATGAATTGCACCAGGCATATCATCAACGTTGTATTTTTCGGTGCTGTGTGCAAAATTTGGTGCCAGCAAGAACTTTTGAAAATTCACTCAATAGTTCAATTGATTGCGACAACTCATAGTCCTATCTTACATTTTAGAGGTTTATGGGGGCTCTGAATTCAATGGAATAAATATTTATCTAACAACTATACATCTCAAACTTATATTTTTCGGAAGTATGGGGTTTCTTGCGTTATACGGATTTGTGAGGGTTCTGAATTCAATGGATATTTAAAAATTGCATAAGAATTCTGAAACTTGTATTTTTCGGCGGTGGGTGAAAATTTTCAACAACATCGTTTATTGTTTTGGTTAGAAATTGCCGCCGCTGTAACCTGCTCTTTTCCTTCAATTGGAAGGTAACAACATCGCTTATTGATTTCCACCTTCCACCCACCTTCATTCATCGTTTGGGTATAAACTCCGTTGTATCAGCTGGCAATCAGGGCAATATGGGGCATGGCATGTTAAAGTGTTTCGCCATATTCGGCAGTACAGTACTGTACAGAGGTACTGTACCTCTTCCTGCCTTCCCTTTAGCGTAACAAACAAACAATAAATATTTTAAATGTAATATACTAATAAGTACAGTATCATTATTCAATAATATTAATTATAATTAACTTTATATTGATAACTATTAACAAGAAAGATTACTAAAATATTGCAGCAAAGACAGAAAGGCTGTATTGTTTTGAATAAATGATTAATGTTTCAACACCAACTAAATCTGCGAAAGTTGTTTACATCTGAAACTATCCACATTTGCTGGGGCAATCACACAACTTCCATACCCGCCATCCTTCATCCTACTGTATATCGCATTTTTAACATGCCTTTGTTGCCTTGGCTGCATACCGGTATGCCTGAAGGCCTACTGCACTGCAATGTCATATGATGATACTGATACGTAACATGGCAACCTGATCCCCTATTGGCTATTTACCTATATCTCTTTCTCCTGATTGGTTATAGGATCAGGACAGACGTTTTATTCTACCTCGTTTTTTTTTAATGTCAAATTATCTAATTTGGTATTGGCGGTTATTTTCAGCACCGCTACAGCACATCAGCAGTGCCTTTATTGGTGAGTGTTAATTTAACATAAACTAACGGGTTGTTTTTCGGCGGGTGGCCTAGACGCCGACATTCTTCGTCCCGTTACGTAAGGGTCCGGCCCACCTCCTTCTGGTCCGTTGTTAGCGTAAGGTTGATCAACCCGAGGTATGGGGGTGGAGTAGGTAAACTGAGGCAGAGGGGAATGACCACCAATTGGAGGGAACATAAAACCTGATCGACACAAAATAGGTCGCCATGAACTAAAACTTATCGAATAGTTTCTGGATTACAGCAATAAGTCGAGGCACATCAAGTGTGATGTTATATAATGTAATAGGACAATAGGAACTATCGATAATGTGATATTTTTCGCTAAGGAGAGCATATGATATTGTCCTATTACATTATATATTTAATTCACCGTCACTCCACCCCACAACAATTCATTTATTATTATTGTGTAATGTTATGGTTAGAGCCCCAGAATAAACTCCAATAATTTTACACATTTCAAATAATTTAACAAAATCCAGAAAATAACGGCTAGGGAAACATGCCTAAAATTGCGGTACTTCGGAATGAGTGATTGATATACAATTTGATGTAATTTTTAAATGCATCAAAAATTGTGGAAGATCTAAGATAACTGGGGCAAATTATTATTTAATACAATCTATACCAAATACGGAAAATGCCACCAATAGAGTTACCTTGTTGCTGGCAGGAAAGGAAGCTAATTAGGCTGATTACCACAGGACATCTGTGGACTTATAGAACAAATTACAAAATCCTCTAGCAATATGTTCTAGAGTCTAATGATTTCAGTGCTGCATTAATCTATTACTGATCACTTCACAAGGTATATTTACACAGCCAACAGCGGTGTAGGTCGTGTCACATTATGTGTGAAATCTGAAGTACTTGTTTCTTGGTGGTCCACTACTTCTTTTTCAATGAGGTCAACTAATGAGCCCAGATTGTGGAAGGGGGATGGCAATCTCTTGTTTGCGATGAGAAGAAATGGGAAAGAAATTAGTAGCAGATGGACAAAAGTTATACAAATTGTACCGGTATTAATAACTAATTATTACAAGTTGATTAAATAAAATAAAATGTATCTAAATATTAATTTTAAAATAATAAAATTTAGTAGAATTATGATTTTTCAATTAAATACATAGTTTTACAATCCCACCTAAAAACGCCAGCACAAACAGAGCACAATTAATAGACGCGGATTAATGTACCACGAGGAATAAACTATCAGGTACAATAAATTAATAAAAATATTAATAAAAAATCAAACCGTTTACTTTACTGTATGCAGTCCATAATGATAAAACAAAAGAAAATTAGTGAAATATACTAATTACTAAAAATATTGTTTCTTGCGTTCCGCCTTAGCTAGTTTTCTCATCATTTTTCGCTGCCTTTTCATTTCCTTCCGTTGCTGCTTACTGTAACCGTGGTAACGGTGTCCATCGGAAGACGAGCTAGAAGAGGAAGATGAAGAACTGGAAGATGAAGAACTTCGTCGGTTGTGTTTGTGCTTTTTGTGTTTGTGCATCTTTCGAGCGTGAGCTTGCCCCCCTAGTAGGGAGAATATTAATAATGAATCATGAGCGAGGTGTTAGTATACTAATCACTAATATATTGCTAATAACTAATGAAAAAAGTGAGAAATCAATAAATTTAATATGGAACATGAACTGTTAACATATCCTACTATTTTGTTATATTTTAAATCGATTTCCAAAGATGTACAAACAATTTCCATGTAATTAGGCAATGAATGAAATATGACCAACATTGTCTAATATCTACACTTAGCGTTCTAGCAGCAGTCTAATTCTAATTCTATAGCATTGGCGATACTATCATAACGTACACTGACCTGCTGGTAAGTGCGTCTGCCCAGGAAAGGGCATAGAGGAACCTGGAGGATAACCTGAATGTTGAGAGGGACCGGATGGGTACAGAGGTCCCCCTCCAATAATTGGTCCAGTTTGGGGGTACGGTATGCTCCCTTGCTCAGGGTAGGGGCTGGTACCAGGTTGAGGGTAGGGGTTGGCACCAGGTTGGGGGTATGGGTTGGCACCAGGTTGGGGGTAGGGGTTGGCACCAGGTTGGGGGTAGGGGTTGGCACCAGGTTGGGGGTAGGGGTTGGCACCAGGTTGGGGATAGGGGTTGGCACCAGGCTGGGGGTAGGGGTACCCTGGAGCGCCTATTAAGAAATACAGATATATATATAAATATAAATAGTAACATATATATAAATAGAAATAGGACCAAAATCTTTTCCGAAATATTAAAAAAAAAATTGAAAAAATAGTCTCATGAAATGATGTGGGCTTAATTAAAACAATCGTTCACTGCAGTGACTGTCAAGGTCAGGTAATCAGGTTTAAAACTTGCCATAGCCCCATGGCATGGCCCAGCTGATGAGCGAAATAGCATACATAATGGTGGGTCTTGTGCTCCAGAGTAGGTATGGGTGATGTGCCCCATGCCATATCTGACACTACTGCGACATCCACCCTGTGGAATGGCAAACCAGGATGTGGTATTTGCCACGAGAGCTGACTCGGCAAAAAAGCATCCCCTACCCCTAGTTGAATCCTTACAAAAAGTGCGCTGGATAGAAAAGCTAGAGAAAATCTAAATTTCAAGTCAAAATGCATCAGGCGCCACTGCGCCAGTTAAAAAAAAGATTAAGGATATTTTATGTGAATTACTGTGAATAACACGGACCCCAACCCCCACCATCCGTCCATTGATAAATATGAATTAAAGAGATGAATTACGGTACGGTTCTAAAGGTGAAGGGATACAATACATTATATTGTACTTGGCCTACTTTTTACTTTATGTTTTCTGATTATTAAATAATTTATGTAGTTTAGTTAGGAATTACTTAATAATATTACCAATCAACAGAACTGACTTCAAGCATAGTATTATTTATTATGAAAAAATTAAGGAATACAATTTAAAAATTATGTATGACCAAGGCTGCAAATCATCATTGAACCACGCACAATTTTTCAGCCTCGCTGCAATGTTGTCCAATACTACAATGTGTAGTGTACATACCAAGTAAATCACACAAAGTAAACATTAACAGCGCCATGAATACTGTAATAAGACATGCAAGGAATAGTCAATCAGATATAGTTTACTGAATGTTAAACAGGTTGTTTAGCTGTTGACAGAAATAATAGTATAAATAATAGTGTCAACAGAAATTCAGTCCATCTTCAACAGGACTTCATCTCTGGAATAGATTGTTCTCGGCCGGGACCCAGTTCAAGGAGCGAAATGCAAAGCTGAGGACACAAATTGGACCCTGTGGTCACAAGTCCCAGATAGACCATTTATTTTGAATCCATTATATATTCTGTTTCGTAATAAACACAGGAGTTCTATGCATGACTGTACACGATTTTCTCTTCACACCTTCACCAGTGATAATCGTCTCATAGAGGCTAAGATAAATCAATGCCTTACAAGACAATACACTCTCTTTAAATATTTAAAAAACAGAACATATCTTCCCCATTAGTTCAAATAGGCGACAAAACGATTAAACTCAAACAACAACACAATTTCTAGGTATATAGGCCTACACATACAAATTAAACTATCAAGGAAGACACACAACACACTGCATCCTTTCCAAAATGTCAAAATCATATGGAATTTTCTTTTTAAGTTAGGCCTACTTTATAATTTTCCACTTAGAATTCTTAGGCTACTGCTGTACTGTAAACAGTAACAGTACTACTCATTATTGTACTTCTCATATAGTATTCTACTATGGGGAAGATAAGTGCATAATAAGTATATAAACCTATTAAAATTACTATAATGCCACACCTGGATACGTGCCATTAGTTTAAACCATTATCATGCTCATTCAGCACCCATTTAGAAATCTCTAAAAAATTCCCTATCGATTTAGTAGCCTTAGGCCTACCTATATGGCCTAGAATTGTCAAAATTTTTGTACGCCATCCGCTAGCCCGCAATGAAAAGAAACCGCAAGCACTTACTGTACTTAATTATTTCAAAAGACATCCCAAATACATACACACAGTAATGGCAGAATGCAGGAATGACGAACCTTGTTGTTGGTGATACGGCTGGTTGGCATGCCCATGCGATTGGCCAGGATATCCGTATTGATATAGGTTATTTGAATCAGGGGCGTTCATTGGTGGATATGCGAGTGATGGATTCCCGGTCGGAGTTGGTTCGTAGGGGTTAGGGTATGACATGGTAAAATGCAGCACTCAGAAAACAATGGAAACCAAGCTCAGACAAACAGAAGCAGGATACTGTCTGACTGGGGCTGGGGTATCAGTGTATGTAGGCCTATGTCTATCAGTCTGTCAGTTCAGCAGTTATCTTATCGCATACAGACATAACATACAGGCATAGCCTACCCCTGTACCCCCTACCGTTAACTCATTAAGGTTTGTATAATAGGCACATCAACCACGAAGATCACGAAGGTCTCTTAAACGCTCGTGCTGCTATGTGCTGTTCAATACAGCAATAGAAACAATACGCTAACTGGCTAACGCCTAACGCTAGGCCTACCCCTTTCTGCCATTTTACTGCAGTCAGCAGTCAGGCAGTGTACTATACGTACAGCTGTACAGTAGTATACTGGTATAGTGCTGATGGAAAGACAAAATTGGACCAAAAGTCCAAAATTGGATGCGCAAAACTTTAAATGACGGTTGTCTTTGTGGTGCACCGTGAAATTTTCTCGTGCACGGTTACTGGGTTAAAACTCTTATTTTGTAGTAAAGAACATGTACAGATGTAGGTTAAATTTCAGATCCCGTCTGAAAAAATTGTAGGCCGTGGAAAATTCACTGTAATTCATATCAAAATTAATTCCGATATTGGAATGGAAGTCCAATTTTGACAAGTCCAAAATCGCCTACCGGTA
>JAUCBJ010005490.1:0-15108 GCA_032718475.1 Nemertoderma westbladi
CCTCATTAACTAATCTTAACTACTCACTTAATTTAATTGCATTAATCATATTGTTTGTACTGTTATTTTACCGTCAGTTATTAATTGTACCTATTTGTTGATGGAAATATTGCTCTTTGGATAATACGGATAAATCACCCAAATTCCCAATTTTCTTGATGCACTACAGGTTAGAGAGACCGGTTATACATAACAATTGCGATTTATATTAATGTGGTGTGTATTGAATCCAATGTTATTTAGCAGACCCTACGTGAGTCAATTGCTGCTCTCTTTATGTGTGATCAAATATACTGACTGTCGGCAGAATAGTGTGTATGATTGTGATTGGTAACAAAGTATTTCCTAAAGAATACGCTTTATACTTTAATCATAAGCAGTATCGTTGCGTTTTAGTATAAGTCTTAGTTCTGTTTAAATAGATAAAGCGCCACGTCCTAAAGGAACTGTTAATATTTCCCGAAAGCCAATAATACCTGTCAGAGATTAATTATTGACGAAATATCGAATAATACAGTAGGTATACACTGCAACCTTACACTGCAATAATAAAATTTAAGCATCCGAATTCAGTCTCCCGGGTGTAGATCCATCGGGTGAATGATCGCGCATGGGCTGACTTCGGCTAATGTTTTGTGTATTAGCATAAATTGTTGTCGTATGCTAAAGGTGTTTTAATTAACGAAAAGACATATAAATTTTGGCAGGTTAAACTGCTAAAGGTCTTCAAAAGCGCGAACAACATCTGTCAGCGAATGGCCATTTCAGAAACCATTCGATGGTATTTCGAATACTAATATTGTTACTATGGAGAATAATACTGATTCTGATTGTTGCGAATCAGCTGTAACACCCTTACTTGATATTACTAACTATAACCTCTATACAAATTCTAAACTTGGACAAATACTGTACCGTGACTACACTGGGTATACCAAACTGTTACACGTAACTGGTTTCGTATTAAAGTTTGTTAAATGTCTTAAAGAAAGTATTAAAGACAAACAATCGAAACTGAAAGTAAATCATGTGTCATTAAGAAGTAAGAATGAGTTACCAATCCTTACGGTAGAGGATATTAATGCCGCTGAGCTATATTTGGTGCGATGTGTACAATTAGAGACGTTTCCTAAGGAAATTATTTACCTGTCTGAGTAACAACGAGATAGTTCTCAATATCACAAGGTTCCTAATTTAGTTACCCAACTCCAATTATTCTTAGTGAATGGAGTCATTCATTCAAAGGGTAGGATTGAAATGGCTGACCTCAGTTGGAATGCCAAGTTTCCTATTCTACTTCCAAGTAAACACAAACTAACTGAACTAATTATTCTAGATTCACATAGATGTGCTATGCATATGCATGTAGGTGTATCACAAACTATCACTTATTTGCGTCAGAAGTGGTGGATCCCTCGCATAAGACAGCAAGTTTCTTCTCTATTGTCAAAATGCTGGACCTGCCTAAGAGTAGAAGGTCGATCTTATCCTATCCCTCCTGCACCACCTCTTCCATCGTTTCGAGTACAGTTATCACATCCCTTTGAGAAAACCGGCGTCGATTATACTGGTTGCTTACACATCAAAGAGTTAGATACCTCATGTAAAGCATATATTGCTTTATTTACTTGCGTTGCTTGTAGAGCTATTCATTTAGAATGTGTCCATGACAATAGTACTGATGCCTTTTTACTTGCATTCCATCGATTTGTTGGTCGACGAGGTTGCCCTAAGCGGTTCTACGACTTTTGTTTCTGCAGATTTATATTTGCAGGAACTGCAAGTTTCTTCGAAGGTTCAAGGTTATTTATTGTCACATCGTATTGTCTGGGGCTTTATTCCTCCAGGGTCTCCTTGGATGGATTTTAGGACTATGGGAACGATTAAGATCACTAAGTTAATTTTGAAGAAAATTTATTATTTTTTTTTTCGAGCATTTATTTCTTTTGAAGAATTACAAACAATTACCGTGGAGATCGAAGCGAACATCAACGATTGACCACTCACTTATGTATGTTCCGATCGTTTAGAACCATTGACCCCTTCTCATCTTCTCCATGGACATAGGCTAGTTTGTTTCCCACATATTCACAATATTGACGACGATTATGTCAATGATCCAAGCTATGGTGCTAGTGATGTCTAATCAAAACGTCATTTATATTGTTCATTTATATGTGTTCATTAATCAACAAATTTCAAGATTGTTGGAACCTCTCTTCGTGAATACCATTATTGATAGGATTCTTCATTGCCTAGACAACACCCATATGTTGGTGACATAGTGCAGATTGGCAGTAATCTTCCTCGAGTGCAATGGCCTCTTGGTGAAATTATACAACTGAACACAGGCAAAGATGGTTGGGTTCGATCTGTACAACTAAAAACCGCAAATGGTATTTCAATACGACTGATCAAACGTTTATATCCACTGGAGTGTTCATATAATCAGGTTGAGGAACCTGAAGTTTAAAATTTGAGTTATAAAGACATTACACACATTACAACACAACCCGTAATTGCATCATCACGTCCTAAATGGAGGACAGCGTTGGTAGCTAGGGAGAAAATTGCTAACCAATGCGACGAATTAAATGATGATTCCGATTAGTTTTATGATATTCTACGAAAGTTTATAATTCTTTTTATCAAACTGTGATTATTTTTGAGAATGACATATTTTGAGAATATTATTAAAACACGGTGGTATATTTTGCTAGTAGGTATTTCTGTTTACATTTAATTTAATGCCATTTTTTGTTAACATATTTACTTGACAATTTGGTATCTTTTCATATTTGGCTGACTGTAAACATTTAAATTAATTTTTGTTAAATTCTCAGTATTATGGCTTATGTGACCTTAATTGGTAGATAAATATAATTATATGGAATTATTATAGGTAATTGTATGGAATAAAAAATTACATCCTATTACTCGATGTAAAGATAAGAACCGAAACCACAAAATGTTCTCACTTCGGATCTCGAGAGTCTAGAAATTCTTCGCTGGATACGCTAATATCCAGGGGTTCGAAGGTCTAATAGGTCGAGCCGTTCTAAATGCGGTCTCAACTACCGGTCTAATTTTACTCAGTAGTCTTCCCACTAAGTCACGCCAACCACTGCTAAACCCCAGCGAACAGCGGATGAATCGAATGATCTTCTTATTCTCGGGCATACAGCTGTTGCTAACTAGTTCAGGGTACGCACTGGGGCGTGGGCTAATTTAATTTTTTTAATAATTTTATCTGAAAATATCTAATAATAAGTCTGAATACAGAATGCGCTAAACCTGGGTCAAACATCTGTCAATACAGTAGTACCGGATTACCGACGTGTCAAGTGTGTGTCTATATACAGTCCAACCTTCATGCAATCAACTCCTCAAAATAAATGAATGAAAACGTTCTAGCTATTATTTTGTCCGCAAAAGAGAAAGTACTAAGAATGTGCTGACTGGTTTTATTCCAATCACTTAACTTATGTACTAAAATAAAATAAATGAGAGAAATTAAACCCCAATGGTACCCAATCCGGCAAAACTAATGCAAATGAGAACTAGTCATTTATTTTAAGTCGGCTAAGCTGGCGCACGAAGCGTCTATTAAACCCAACCTTTACCTAGATAATGCGCTAATGCTCCGCAAATACCTAAGTATTGCAGTCCAAATTTAAATAATATTAAAGGCGCGTTTATTGCGTTTCTACTTGGACTTGGTTATCTAGATTGGCGTAGTTTGTCATCTTGTCCACCTGCTCCCAAACGCGCTCCTGGTAGGCACTTCCCTAAGCCACCTACTCCATCATGCAGAGTGTCATTCTACAAGTAAGCCGGTTTAGAGTACTGCAAAGGCAGTAGGGGAAAAACAATAACATTGGCAGACAGCTTACATAATAATTCAATCAGTCACTCACGGTAATAATTGCGGAAAAAACAAGAAAAATTCCGCACACAACAGCTAATCATAACTATCAGCTAACACCAACTGAAAACTAGTAAGAGAAAGAATACAGTGAGTGAGTCACCCACAGTAAAGCACAAAAGTTCCTACCATTAAGGCAACCGGGATGGATAAACCAATGAGTGAACAGGTAACCCTCTCCCCAGAATTATTCCCATATACGGCCATGAAAGTGCTTTCTAGTAGACCTGTACACAAGCTATTACGTAATAGTGAATTCTTAGTGAATAGTGAAATAGTGAATAGTGTATTATTGTGGCCATACATTTTACTATCAAAATTCGGTTGCGGTGATATTCCTATTAAATATACACTGCAAACAACAATGTGTTAACTATGAATACAAATATTACGCCCAAGTGAATATAAATTCACCCAATTAATGTTCCTCTGTCCCTAATATGACCTAAAATGACCCTGAGGAAAATTATCCTCTCCCCAATTTCCCGTAATATCTATTAAGATTTTTTATGTAAATACCAAATACAATAATACATGCAGTAATACTGTATTACTTCAATGTTCCTCCGAATAGCACTAATATCATTTATCTAAGAAAATCGTAAAAAATTCGAGTCTGTTTCTTACTTACTAAATATCGGACGATTACGAACTAAATAATTTATAAACGATTGCCTAGGTATTTTAACACTCGACTTCCTTTCACAAGGTGGTTATTATTTCTCTCATCACAATTTCACATATCCTACAACTAAACTAAGGACATCTTATTATTTTGAGTTAATGGTATAAACCCACAAAAACCAAGTATTTGTTTAGTGGGTTTAAAAAGTAATTTTAATTTAATTCAAAATATTAAGGTTACAGTGGCGGTGTTTTCTAACAAAAACAATAAACAAAACTTTATTTCATATGCGACCAAATTGCGCTGGAGGGAGACCAACTTTTTTTAATGTACGCCGCTATCTGATTATTTAACGAAGTCAATATATTTAGCTACTGTAAAATAAAAACGGGTCAGCAATTAAAAAAATTACTTACATTATTTCAGTACAATACAGTACATACAATACATTACAGTATTTCAGTACAATACAGTACATACAATACATTACAGTATTTCAGTACAATATGAACAATATAAATTGATTGAAACTGATAAGCTTTTCAGTTTTCCTGACAGATTATTTTAATTCAGTGGCGTAAGATTTCCAATGGATACTATCAGCACATTCTACCACACGCACCAAACCTATTCTTGAGATTGGATCTTTCCTTAATCGCTGCTTACCGTTTCAGCACAGAACTTTGACAAACGCGCGCCCGTTGGATGAAATATTTATAAAATCACTTATCTACAACATTTATCTCTATAACTATTCACTTGGGAATCTTATCAATAGTAAAATAAATTAAATATATGGATCTTTGCGGAAGGCAAGGGAATTTCCGGTTTCTTCCCTGCGGGGTAATTTATAGATTGTATGATGATATCACCATAACCAACATTGCACACAGGAAACACAGGGTGCAATGCAAGTACACGAATAATCAATATTCCTGTAATTACATTGAAAATTGTTTCCTTGGCGAATTGTAGAAACTTTCAACCATAAATTATATAATTTTTTAGGAAAACAATTTTTACGAAATTTGAAATTTATCCCTTTGGTGTAGATATCGTCAAATGGAATAATAACAAAACAGTCTGGAAATTTTTAAGCGTAACAAAACATTATTTTGTTGGCATAATTATGTAGAGAAACAAATAAAATATGATCCCAGCAGTGGACATAATAAATACTCATCCGTGGTGCCTGGATGGTAGGTAGGGCAAGGTTTTGTAATAAGATGTTTCCGATGTTGTACAATGTTGAACAATTAAGGGAAAATTGTATCCTATACCATGAAAACTGAACCGTAAATGGTAGTCATGGAATTTAAATACATAGATGCTGCATGTTTTCGTTCGTAAATCAAACCCGTGGGGTTTGCACGATGTACTCTGCATGCACTTTACAGAGTACCGGTACCATTACAATGTAGTTTCAAAAGTGTTGTTCCAATAGAGGATAAATTTCCCAATTGAATGAATACATATAAAATTTTATTATAAATAAAGGAAATATAATGGAAAGAATCGATCTACAAACTGTTAGTCGTTTTCAAGTTTAGCGAACCAACTGAATGAAGCATGAATCTCGCATCAAACTATATCATTCAACCAGTAGCAGTTGACACCCTTGGTGGTCTGGGCCCCAGCACCTTTGATTTCCTTCGGAACATAGGTCTCAGGCTCTAATGTGAGTGGCATCCTCCAATCCACCAGGTATCTTCGGCAAATGATTGGAATTTCAGTGTAGATAGGTAACGGCAACTGCGCCTGCATTAAAGAGCTGTTTCTTACCGCGAGGCCTTACTCCTAAATTGCCATTACTCCTAACTTCTTGATCAACAATTATTATACCTACAGTAGTCATTACATGCCATAATGTCCATCCCTTCCGAAACTTTCCAATATATTTGTCCCCGTTTTTTTTTCTTTTTTTTTGTGTGACATATTTTTTATTACACTTGTTGGGTTAAAAATTACATTGTTTGTGCATGTGCATTAATAATTAATTTTAATATTAACTCTGTAGCTATTCTTCAATAATGTTTCATTATTTAGTGAATTATAATAAATTTATTAATTACCAATAAAAAAGTTTATAATATATCAACGTTATAAAACAAAATGAATGAAGAAGTAATTTTATAGGATTTTTTAAGTAAATGTTTTTAATTAATTTCTTATGGATGGAGCGCGGCCATATTCCATATTCCATCCAGTGGCTTCCGAGACACTTACCGAGCCACCCCAGTCCAAAGACGGGAGATCGGTTCCTGCCTCCACACCGTCACACAGGAACCCCTCTACCACAGGTTCCTTCTACAGTTGATCCTGGTATAGCTCACCCGCTCACTTCGACCTGAGGGAAGGCCACGCCAACGCGTCAGGAATGGGCAATATATCCATTGATACTGTAGACAGATATTGTAAAACCTAACTAAAATATAAAATAAAAAAAAACATGAAAATATAAAATGCTTACAAGTTAACTAACTTCTTCTTTATTAACCTCATCCAACCATATCGTACGCAACTCACTTCAGAAATGTCCTATCACTTCCAGTCCTATGCGTTACCTCACTTAAAAGTGTCCGCGTCTGTACTCCAAGAAATTTTAATTGGCGATATCTCCTTTGCTGAAGTGAAGGCTGCTGCAAAGAGCATTAAGACCAATCGAGCCAGTGGAGTAGACGGTATCCTCCCTGAGGTCTTTAAAATACCTTGAGTGTTTGAAGCATCATAGTAGACATGTACAGAACGACAAGAGTCCCAAAAGAAATGAAAACAAATAAAGTTAGTGCCAGTTCCCAAGAAGGGCAACCTAACACTCTCTGGTTATTTTCGTGGAATCTCACTGATCTCAATTGCTGCGAAGCTTTGCAATAGAATCGCATCAGGGATCCCATTGAAAGACAGCTCCGTGGAAATCATAATGGGTTCCGTAAAGGTCGTGGGACCATGGAGCCCATTTTGGCACTTAGACGGATAATTGAAGAGTTATCAAAAAAGAAAGACAGGCATCTGGCTGTTATCTTTGTTGACTTCTTCAAGGCCTTTGATTCAGTCTCTCGCTCACGTATGCTCAGCATACTTTCATTATATGGGATTCCTGTTGAAATTCGCAGCAATCAGCAATCACCAATCAGATAAGTATACGATGGTTCGATGACATTTGTGTGTACTGTTGATGGTGACACAGAACCATTCGAAGTGTTATGGGGAGTCCTCCAGGGAAACACACTTGCACCATTCTTGTTCATAATTGTGGTTGACTATATTCTATGCATGTCCTTATATCATCATAATGATGATGGGGTGATGGTAACTCCACCTACTGGCTCCAGAAGTCGAGGAATCCTGCCAAGTACCTAACTGATCAAGACATTGCTGAAGACTTAGGAGTACTCTCAGAATCAAACGAGGGAGCACTATGGCTACTCAGCTCATTAGAACAGGCTGCTTCTAGTGTTGGTCTCTTTGTTAACTCCCAATATACCAAAATTTTGACTGTTTGAAAATTCTCAGCAAATCTCTGATCGGATGAGCATAAGCTCAAAGGATGGTATGCTTGAGCACATGGACGACTTCTGTTACCAGGGATCATGGATCCGGAAGTCAGGTGAGGATCTTCGAATACGTAAGGGAAAGGCATGGGCAGCCTTGAATAGGCATTCCAGGATGGAAGTCACACAGAATTCATTGGAAACTCAAGATCTTATTATTTACAGCAGGACTAGTTCCAGTACTCTTCTATGGGAGTCCAACTTTTTCTTGTGAAAATTTCTTTTATTATGACGTTTTTTGTTCTAGAACAAATATTTGGCCCTCTGACAAAAATATGGTAGCTAGTAAATTTGATTTTGTGTTAGCTAGTACTTTTTATTACCTAGTGAAAAAAATTATAATTGAAATTTATTCCTGAAATACATTTGTCAATAAGAATAAGAAATATATAAGCATTACTATAAGAAATAAAATATTCTTTAAGTAATTTAAAATTTATTTTATTTATGTAACCATAGCAACAAAAATATATAATTCTAGAATAAAATCCATAATACAAAGCCAAACAACATGTCAAAAATATGTTAATCTAAAATGAAAAAAATAAAATAAAATCCAAAATTTGGGCATAGATACAATACTAATGCCGTTTATACTATGTAATCTAAACCCTCAAGTTAGGCCCCCCTCACACGACAGCACGTTAGAGCAAATTGTTACTGGACTCCTCACACACAGAAACAAGTTTCGGAAACAAGTTGCAGCAACAAGTTTCTGTGTGTGAGGGGATCCAGCAACAAGTTTCAGAAACAAGTTGCTCCGTGTGCCTTAGTTAGAAAGTTCCTGCTGCATGGCTTATTATAATTTAGAACGCCTTTGGGTTGGAGTGCCGTTTTAAACTGAAACATCCCAGATGTTTGGTACACCATATAGCGGTAATACTACCAGTATATTTCCACCTTTAGCCAATAGCGCACACAATTTTATGATGGCAAAACGAGCGAGAAAGGAAGCTTTCTCGCAGGAGGAAATGACAGCATTAGTTACGGGTTTTGCAATTAATATTGAGATTATAATAAGCAAGCACTCAAGCGATGTTACGCAGAAACAAACGTGGAAAAAACCAGACATTAGAAAATGTTAAAGACAAATGGTCCAATTTAAAGAAAGGGTTGAAGAAGAAGGCCACAGATTTCATTAGAGGTGAAAACAGGTGATAAGGAGAACCGGGGGAGGGGGGGGGGGGGGGGGGAAGAAATAGGGACCCTTGAACGTATCCTTAGTGACATCGAGTTAATAGTGTATCGAGAATTGCCACCTGAAACGGTGATGGGTATTCTGTGGGGCATCCAGACGGGGTCACTGCAGAATGTTGAAGTTGATGATGGGAGTGACATAGGAGAGGAGATTACTACTGGTAGGACATGTATGGTGGAGCAAGGACCGTACAACATCCAACAGACAAGCCATTCAGGCTTGTCTGGATGTCTGTCTTGGTTAATATATATGAAGGATTAAATGACCGTCCTCGGTGGGTATCCACTAAAAAACATATGATGCCACACGATTATTACCAAAAGATGTTGGTGATAGAAGGAAAGAAGGTGAAGATTATGTAGAAGGAGTGTCAATTGCGCAAAACATATTTCGATGAGAAAATGTTGTACTACTGGGTGCGAAATCGTCAACAACGTTCTATATCACCCACCTTAGCCAATGGCCCTATCCACAATTTTGTCAAACATCCTCGCCAGAAGTTCAACCACACCATAACAACTTCATCAAATATTCCAGCCTCAAGTTCAACCACCCCAACAACAACTTCATGAAACATCCCAGCCTCAAGTTCAACCACCCCAACAACAACTTCATCAAACGTCAATGGCAGATGCCCTAACTTCTGGGTCTTCAGTGCTGTGCTTCTGGCCCCAATTATGGAGACAAGCGCAAGCCATTATTATCTTTGATGCACTCTCTGGTGCAAAGTTGATTCCTCTTTCTAGCACACGAAACCGCATTTTCAGGGCACCATTACACCTTTCGATAGACGACCTGGCCCGTTTATGGGCCAAATTGTTACGTTCTTCGGGTCTGCCATTCGGATAGTCGAACAGCGTAAGAAGCCAACTTGAAATGGGATAGCAACCAACCACCCCCAACTCCCAGCTCTGCGATCCCAGCTCTGCGATTGACGAAGCATTAAGGCATCATGTGTAGATCCAGGCCATTTCGTGCTTACATCGAATAGCTCTAAGCTCCACTAAGGTTGCAGACAAAGTGGTAGTTAATTGAATGAAATTGCTTGCAATTTATGAATGCCGATTCAATGTATGGAGACGCTGGACTTGCTATATGTACATGACAGCCATCGACTACGCCTACAATCTGGGGGAAACATGAGTATGCGAATTATTGTTCCATATTGTGTGACATTTCGACAGAAGTAGGCCACTTTATGAAATCTGAGTACCTATCACATGTTGCACGAATTCACTGCGATCAAAAATGCCATTTATATCACCAATAACGGGAAGGAAACCACCATGTGCATAATATCGGAGAGCAGTGCATATTTGACTTTCTACAGACATACTCTCTGACCATTATGTTTAGATTTGCAGCTTTCCTCCACATTTCAAAATGTTATTAAAAAATATTTTAACAAATTGTAATAAAACTATTAAGATTAAGATTATTAATTAGAATTAATTTTACTTTTCCACACAATAATTATATATAACTTGGAAAAATGAGCAGAGGTACAAACTGACACATGGTACTACTACTAACAAATATAGAGATACTAACAAATATGGTACTACTTTGTTTTTGGCACCCCCCCCCCCCCTCTCCTCCTCATTATACTAGCTAGTATATGTAACTTTTTAAAAAAATGTTCTAGAATATATTATCTATTCATTTAATATAATAAAATCTGTTCTAGAACAAATATTTTTTTTGTTTCAGAAAAAAAAGAGAAAAAAAACTCGCTAATTTGTTAATCATTTTAATTTTATATTGTATGTTATCTTTGTAGAAATTTTTTATAGTTAGCTAGTTTTTGTTTCCTTTTTTAAAATGTTCTAGAGCATATTATATATTCATTTAATATGAAAATTTTGTTCTAGAACAAATATTTTTTGTTCTAGAACAAAAAACTAGCTAATTTGTTAATTTTTTATTATATGTTATCTTTGTATCACATTTTAATAAAAATCACTAGCTACAATGAAAATTTGTAGTTTGCTAGTACATCATGTCCCGTAATATAGTGTCATTTTCTGATGACACGGACCCCCCCCCCCCCCCCAGATTTTTCTACAAATCTTTATCATATTGCTTGAAATTTGAAACACAACTAGTTCCACTCACCGTCGATGACCCCATGAAGCCGGAATTTTCGATTTTGCCTTTAAATTTTTTTTATAAGCGTTTTAAAAAAGTGTCTTTTGCGAAATCGCACCCTCCGTATCGTGGCCATTCTTCACATTAGTCGTAATTTTTTCATATCATTAGAAAGCTTGCGTTGCAAGGATTCCAAATATGTAACAATATCTGAATTTCGTTGAGAAACAGCTGAGATATAGGCGTTCAAAGATTGCAAGAATTATTGTTCGCTGAAGGCCATTTATTCTATTTAATAAATACACAATGTTCTGGAACATTTTGTTTAAGTATGAATAGCTACGCAATAGATATATTGGATAGGAATACCGCTGTTGCCAACCAACTTATAAAATAAATAACACATTCTAGAATTTTGTGTATTTATTAAATAGAATAAATGGCCTGCAGCGAACGATAATTCTTGCAATCTTTGAACGCCTATATCTCAGCTGTTTCTCAACGAAATTCAGATATTGTTACATATTTGGAATCCTTGCAACGCAAGCTTTTTAATGATATGAAAAAATTACGACTAATGTGAAGAATGGCCACGATACGGAGGGTGCGATTTCGCAAAAGACACTTTTTTAAAACGCTTATAAAAAAAATTTAAAGGCAAAATCGAAAATTCCGGCTTCAGGGGTCATCGACGGTGATGGAACTAGTGTCAAATTTCAAGCAATATGATAAAGATTTGTAGAAAAATCTGGGGGGGGGGGGTCCGTGTCATCAGAAAATGACACTATATTACGGGACATGGTGTAATTGTTATTAACACTTACAAATAAAAAAAACCACAAAAAAACAAATTTTTAAATATGTTCTAGAACAAAAAATATTTGTTCTAGATCATTACTTTTTACAATTTAAATAGATGATATGTTCTAGAACATTTAAAAAAAGTAAGCTAAACTGGCTTTGATAACAACGAAACACCTAACTAATTAATTTTGTTCTAGAGCAACAATTATTTGTTCTAGAACAAAATTAATAAAAAAATGAATAGACAATATGTTCTAGAACATTTTTAAAGTAACAAATTAACAAAAACTTGCTATGTAAAAAAAAAATTATTTTTTTTTTGGGGGGGGGGGGGGGGGTGGGGTGCCCAAAACACAGTAGTACTCAAATATAACTTGTATAATGAACAGAGGATTGAATGATATACACTGTACGTGAATTCAAGTTACTATTTCAATGTACTATGAAACCTATACAAAATAGTTTTCCAGAATGCATTTATTTATGTAGAAACGAACGAAACGCACCTTAAAGGTGCCTTTTGACGCATGGTGAAAAATACCTTAACGGAGAGACTTCCGATAGTGTAATGGAGCTTCGAGTTTCTGGCTTCCATTGGTTAAAGCCGGCATTATTTTAACGGAGGCTTTGTGTCGCTCACAATTTTAGTTAACGGCGTCGTTAGCACTAACATAGCTTCTTGTCGCCCGCCCCTGATTTATAACTTTGAAATATTGTCTTAGATATATAGGGCAAATTTTTTATTGAATTCTCAGGCACATACTTGGCAACTTTTGAGAAAGACCTCTTATATACAGTACTAATGTACTCTTACCCTTTATTATTAAAGTTCTTTATTCGACATTATTCGAAATTATGTAACTACGCTACATATGTAGAAAAGGATATATAAATATATAATTTATACGGTGGGGGAGCTTTTACGGTGAGTGGGATACCAGTAGACTCCGTTGGATCCAGTTTGAGAGTTAGTCCCATTCCCGGTACACCCGGTAAAGGCCAACCGCCACTTACTTTCATTTTACTGACTATCGACATACTGTACCGGTAGAGCAGTAGGCTTGCCTCACATTCCTTAGCTAATAATAGGCGTCGTCAGTGCCGGTATGTCAAAATACTGATGTATATTAATGATATATAGGAATGGAGTAAGCATAAGCAACTATATCTGCATACCCTCACTACAATCAACTAGAACCACTTCAATGAACAACATTCACCATTCAACCATTCGCCAGTACTACTTGTTTACTTTAACATTAATGACTTTTGTGGTAATGAATATTTCCATTTTCGAATAAAATGGAGACAGGGAGGGGGGGGGGGGGGGGGCTGGATGCAAATACCATCTTGGCGAATTAATATCCCGCCTCAATGTTAATTTCTCAATTTAGGGATAGGAGTAGGTTACAGTGACACGTTATTTTAACCAAAACAATAAACTAAACACAATAGAACAGGTTACAGTTTTATTTTTGAGAGTAATCAACTGCTATTTGCGTCCAATTTCCACTGGAGGTGGATCGGGATGAATTTTTATTAGTGTTCAGTAATTAGTAATAATTAGTAATAGTTTGGACAATTCATATCATGAATGATGTTGTACTACGTTCGCTGGGCCTTTAGATTATCCGGTCCATGAACTGTGTCTCTGGAGGGTGTAGCTCTGCTATCTGGCTTTATTATTATTCCTCACCATGGATTGTGCCTCTCTGCCATGTTACGTGTTCTTATTGCAGGTTGTCGTTACTTTATATTATTCTACGACTTTTCTGAAAGTATTTGATTTAGTATACCTTAATGTATCATTCGAACCCTTTGGGTGTAATTATTAGAGTGGACTAGAAACTGACCAGCTTTCAGTTCGCAACATAAACTGTCATAAACTGGGTTATGGGTGTAAAGGCGACAACCAAAGCCGATACAACCTATGTATTATAAACGCGAATTAATGTTAATGATGAATTGGGGGAAAGGAACATGGTTTACAGTCAAGGTGTGACGGGATCAGGGGATCCCGACCGGTTCATTAAGTTACGCGTCGCCGTGTTGTTGAGAATAGGAAAATAGTTTGTTGTTGCTTTGATATTTGTTATAGACATGCAAAATGGATAATATATGACAGCACAGTTCACAGAATAATATGATAGCAGTATGCAGTATAATAATTGATATGATGTTGTGACGGGGACGGTGCGAAATGTCACCGGTCTGCACTGAGTGACTGAGTAAACTAAACCGGTATGACAATATACTGATAATATATATCTAATCACCCTTACGGTACTGTGGCCTTATTACTTAGCGGATGCTCTCCCGGTCTCCCATTGGCCTATAACCCACTTCACGCCTCTCACCTCTGCGGGAGTGCTTCCCCCCCCCCCCCCCCCCCGCTGTTGGTTATCTGCCCTCTCGAGGTGGTTTGACCTCTAACCTCCCTTTGTGTGGCTTTTGGGGTGTGCATTGTCCCCGTTATTGGGTGTGATACGAGATTGATTGTTATCAATCTCGTATCTCCAATATTGCTGAAAAGGGCGCCACTGCTCTAACTTTATGGGGGTAATGGAGTGGAATTGAATCCGCTCACACTCCCCCCCATGCTATCTTCCCGGTGAGAAGACCTCTGAGTGCGCTTCAATTCCGCTGGAACCCGATCTACTATCGGGTGTGGGGTGGAGTTCTTTAACTATGGAGTCGGCTTTCCAGGCCGCTCCCTCTGGGTATGATATTACTACCCCTTCTTGCTGCAACCGCAACCTATGTTGCACCAAGACATCTGACGTCTCTGTTTGAGACAATTGTGGAATCCTCACACAATTTTAAAAACTCTTTCACTCTCTAAACTCTAACTTCTCACTCTACTCTATCTTACTTCACTCTAACTCCACTGTAACTCCACTCTGCTCTCTCCCCACAC
>JAUCBJ010005491.1:0-16723 GCA_032718475.1 Nemertoderma westbladi
TGATTATTGATATTCTTCAACTAATAACATCCAATTATACTGATACAAAATTACAAACAGTAAAAGCAGTATGACGGTAGGTTAAGATATAATTAGATTGCATTGAATCGATTAATGATTGATGATTGAATTGGTAAGATAATAGCTATGCTTTCTATAATTTAGCCTACTAATGTTCTTATAAAAAGGCAGAAAACATTTCGCTATATCAAAACGGTCTTAAAACACTGATAATAAAGTCTAAAATCATAACAAAATCATAACAAAAAGTCCCGTGACTTTAGCTCTCTTATTTTCCAAGAATCCCGTTCAACACATGTAATCAGCAGTGAGACAGGATAATTTCAGTTCAGTAGCTCGGGATTGGTCGAAATCAGAACTAACTCAACGCAGGGCTATGGGTAACTGGGGCAACCTTCCCAAGCCGGCTGGCCAATCGAACAGCTCAGATCCCTCCTAAAGGATTCCAACGCCTTGGAGGGGGGAACTGGTTAGCAAAGAAAACAAATCAGTCATATCCCAGAAAAACCTTTACAGTAGGTTTCAGAGTATTTTAGCGTATGGGGGAAAAACTGGGTTGCGGGGCGAAGGGCCAGTTACATCCCACAGAAGCTTTTACAGCTACGGAATTGCAACACCATATTTAACTCTAAAATATTTCATATAACTACATTGTGCTAAATACTTGGTGCTTGCTTAAAATATTTTTATTATTAGCCATTACTGTTTCATATAGATTAATGAATACTTGATGTACACAGTTGGGTATTACGAGGAGGGGGGGGGGGGGGGGGGGGGGGGGGGGATTACCGACGAGGGACAATTACGGATCGTGGTTGAATTTGGACATTGTCCCTTGGGACATACCTCAGCTGAAGAGACTCCTCATTGGATCGGGTTGCCGTTATATTGGCGACGTGCATGCCATGTACTGACATTGCCTGTTCCGTTTCTGATGACTTACCACACTTAAACCATCCGCTGACCGTAAAGCCACCGTTGTCATTGATCACATCATTGATGTTTCAGATTTAGTCATTAAAAACGTGTTATGTTAATTCTGGGAAAAGTTAAGGGGTTTGAATATTGAGTATTTCTGTGAATACAGACTCAGACACACACGGGCACGATGTTACCACCCCCCCCCCCCACCCCCCCCCCCCCCCCCCAGTACTTCCCAACGTTGTTAACAACAGTTATTGTATTATATAATAATAATATCCACCAAAATCCCAATTGAAGTGCGATATCAAGATTTCCTTAGAATATTCCCTGAATTAGAAATACAGAGATATGAAATGGCCCTAAAACCTAAAACAAATATATTAAATGGCCTTCCTAGGAAAATACACCCATGTTAGATTGAGTTCATAATCTACAGTTAATTATATTAAATTTATTAACAGTGGCCCCTTTATAATATCAAAATATAAAATATGGCCCTAAATTCATAAATTAATTTTATTGATGTCTATTGGCAGAAATAGACTGGCAGACAGACATGTGTCAAACGGAAAAGGCAGGGGGAAGGATAATTGGGATTACAATCAGAGATGTGAGGCAAAGGTGGCTTCTACTGCTTGCCTTGCCATTTGCCCATCGCCTTATAAGTTAATAATAAAAGTAAGTAATAATAGTAAAGTGAAATCCTCCTCCAGTTTCGTTATTTATGATACGTTAAGCTGAAACTTGTGAAATCAATACTATAATACAACCTGCGCTGCATCATTGGGGAGAAACTGATCCATATGCAGATTTTTAAGTTTTTTATATGCAGTTTTAAATTTCACAAAATTTAAAACCTTCGATATTTCATATTTTATAATCATTTTGACGTGACACCTGGCAATCATTATAGTAATAATTAAGGTGCATAATACTAGCTCAGGCACATTTTCCATTCAAAAACGTGCATTTATAATCTCTGTACCTGTAAATTTCAGATTATATCAGGCTCAGCATATTATAGTTAACCCCCTCCCCTCATACCTCCCATACCGTTGTTTACAGCAGTTATTGTATTATATAATAAATAATATCCACCAAAATCCCAATTGAAGTGTGATATCAAGATTTCCTTAGAATATTCCCTGAATTAGAAATACGGAGATATGGCCCTAAAACCTAAAACAAATATATTAAATGGCCTTCCTAGGAAAATACACCAATGTTAGATTGAGTTCATTTTACGGGTGCTTCAAGAGGGGCATGGCGCTTCTCCGGAGAGACAAATTTTAGATTTTTCGATTCTACTTCGTATAAGACATTTTCTTTTTCTTAATACGGAAATTTATTTAATGATGATGTGTAATGATCAGTTTCAGTGATGTATGCGCTTGCATACATCAATTTCTTGCTACGAATGTGTTGTTCAAAAACCCGTTCGAGTAACAACATAACAACATAAATAATTATAACACCTACTTTTGGTCTACAAATGTAGACCTTGAGCGCTATTGGGTTTTAATTCTAACTAATTTTAGGGCTGAGTCCAAAACAAAGACCAAAGACCCTAGAGTGTACAAAACAAAGAGGTAAAGTCGCTTTAGGTCCCATTGCCATTTAAAGGAGCAAGTTAGTAAAGGAGCAGGTTACAGAAGCGTGTTGGCGGAACCAAAACAATAAACGAAAGTTAACACATTTTACAAGATTATGCAGGTTACTTAATTGGGCCTTGGGTCTTTATTTTGTACTCACCCCTAATATTGTCTCTAATTGATAAAAAGGTATCTGGAGATGTATTAAGAATTATAAGATCCTTGAAGAATAACTCTAATAATTTTTGTCGTCAAATGAAACGTAGACCTATGGATGCACCAACGGAAGAGGTGAAGTCACTTATCCTAGATCAATCAAAATGAGGTAGCTGCTTGTATAAGGAATCCTACAATTGTTTAGTCACATTGGAAGAACAATATTACAGGCGTGCATTAATGTGTGCAATGCGTGCATGTGTTAGCCTATGTTCGGGGTGTATTCTAATTATGTTCTAACTGTGTTCTCGTGTGTTCCCTTATGTTCTATAAATAGTTCTATCCGGCGTGCAAAAGCTTGATCCAGACCCCTCTAACCATCTCACAATCCAGTCAGGCAGCCTTAGATTTGGCAAAAATGGAATCTGCGTCGATAACATCATATAATATGCTGAGTCTGTTATAATCTGAAATTTCTTAACAGAGATTAAAACTACATGTTTTTGTATGGAAAATGTGCCTGAGCTAGTATTATGCACCTTAATTATTAATATAATGATTGCCAGGTGTCACATCAAAACGATTATAAAATACGAAATATCGAAGGTAAAAATTTTAGTATTTGGCCCTCTAGCAGTGGACTGGGGAACTGCATATGGATCAGTTTCTCCCCAATGATGCAGCGCAGGTTGTATTATAGTATTGATTTCACAAGTTTCAGCTTAAACGTATCATAAATAACGAAACTGGAGGAGGATTTCACTTTACTATTATTACTTACTTTTATTATTAACTTATAAGGCGATGGGCAAATGGCAAGGCAAGCAGTAGAAGCCACCTTTGCCTCACATCTCTGATCGTAATCCCAATTATCCTTCCCCCTGTCTTTTCCGTTTGACACATGTCTGTCTGCAAGTCTATTTCTGCCAATAGACATCAATAAAATTAATTTATAAATTTAGGGCCATATTTTATATTTTGATATTATAAAGGGGCCACTGTTAATAAATTTAAAGTAATTAACTGTAGATTATGAACTCAATCTAACATGGGTGTATTTTCTTAGGAAGGCCATTTAATATATTTGTTTTAGGTTTTAGGGCCATTTCATATCTCTGTATTTCTAAATCAGGGCATTATTCTAAGGAAATCTTGATTTCGCACTTCAATTGGGATTTGGGTGGATATTAGTTATTATATAATACAATAACTGCTGTAAACAACGGCGGGAAATATGAGGGGGGGGGGGGTAACTCTGTGAAACAGTACATCGTGCCCGTGCGTGTCTGAGTCTGTATTCACAGATATACGCACTATAATCACATACCCTTTGCCGGAGTCATGATTGCTGCATAGAGCATTGATACCAACCGTGACAGTGGAACAGATGGTGACTCCCCCCCCCCCCCCCCCCCCCAGGTCGGCGAGGTCTCAAGTGTTTGGAACTCATTCAACCTAAATACACGTGCAGAACTCCCTCAAAAAATGAAAATGATGTTCGCGCTAGTTCCAAAGAATGGTAACCTAACACACTTTGGATCTTTTCATGAAATCACGTTGATCTCAATTACTGCAAGGATATAATACAGTACATTTTTATAGAATCACAATGGTCGCTTTTGTTTTTGATTACCGATAATTAGCTCCCTGATATTGTTCAAATATAATCTAATGAGCAGACCCGATCCCGATCTGATCTGCAGAATACCTTTGCTGGGAAACAGAAATCTGAAACGTTTCTTAAAATTCATATCATACGTTTTGAATGACTAAAATTATGGAGAAGGGGGTGGGGGGGGGGGGGGATTCACCAGTCACCATATGTTCCACTGTCACGGCAAAAAAAGGCACTTTTGGCAACAGCAGAGTGCCATTTTGTGGCCTATTTTTTTTAATTATTTGGTTTGGCCATTTTTAAACACACCAGACGATATTTAGTACCACAACAAATAACTTTCAAATATAGTTTGAGATTTCAAAATGTTTCAGATTTAGTCATTAAAAACGTATTATGTTAATTCTAGGAAAAGTTAAGGGGTTTGAATATTGAGTATTTGTGTGAATACAGACTCAGACACACACGGGCACGATGTTACTACCCCCCATACTTGCCACCGTTGTTAACAACAGTTATTGTATCATACAATAAAAAATATAGGTCTACACCCAAATCCCAATTGAAGTGCGATATCAAGATTTCCTTATAAAATGCCCTCAATTAGAAATACGGAGATATGAAATGGCCCTAAAACCTAAAACAAATATATTAAATGGCCTTCCTAGGAAAATACACCCCTGTTAGATTGAGTTCATAATCTACAGTTATTTATATTAAATTTATTAACAGTGGCTCCTTTATAATATCAAAATATAAAATATGGCCCTAAATTCATAAATTAATTTTATTAATGTATATTGGCAGAAATAGACTGGCAGACAGATTGAGTTCATATTGTACAGTTAAATTACATTAAATTTATTAACAGTGGCCCTATCAAAATATCAAAATTATATAAAATGGCCTTTTAGATTTACAGTAAATATATTGCAGCCAATTGGAAAATATAATTTGGCAATTGGCAATTACGATTCCCCGTACTTAGTTCCAATTTAAGCCTCATGCGAATTTAGTTCCAATGGAAAAGAATTTAGTTCCGACAATGGAATCGAATTTAGTTCCAATATTGGCGAATTTATTTCCAATTTAGGCGAACTTAGTTCCAATAACTAGAGAAAAAAGTTCGTACCCATTGGAAATTTATTCGCTTTCATTGGAACTAAATTCGCATCCATTGGAACTAAATTCGCATGCATTGGAACTAAATTCGCATCCATTGGAATTAAGTTCGTTTTGATATTCTGGGATTGGAACTAAGTTCGCCTCGATTGGAACTAAGTTCGCTTTGTAAAATTTATTTTGGAACTAAATGCATTTCAATTGGAACTACATAAGTTCGCCTTTGAAAATGTGCGATTGGAACTAAGTTCGTGCTAACCTCATTAGTTACCACACCCCGTGCCTGAATACACCACGGCACTTTTGAAAAGCTCCGTTAAATCTGTTTGTTTTATTGGTAGTTTTGTGCCAAGAAATGAAGAAAAAACGAAGAATGAAAATATTTCATCGAGGGCCTCTTTTTTAATTGCAAATTTTCATTTTCATAAAAATTTTCCAATTTTTGTTGTAAAGATTTTTTTTAAAAATATTCTCCATTAAATTTTCATTTTCAATTGATACTAGTACATGGTAGAAAAGTCAATGCAAGAAAAAGTAGATGATTTAACCGAGGGCTTTTAATCTTATGCGGGTGTTGATGCATTTTTCACATAAAAAGCTGGCTTTATATTGACAGTAGGGCTACGGTCTGGCCATTATAGAGCATAACAAACCATAAATTCTGAATACAATGTTTTGCTGTCAGTTAAGAATTATATGAACATAAATTTTTATGCCCTACTCATAGATATACAGTCGAAGCAGATTATGTGATATATAGGCTACTGATTGATTCGGACACATTATTACAATACACAGGCATCTCTTGTAAATATCAAATTGATAAACTGCTTGATTGGCTCCCGTTTGAGTGCATAGCAACCGAAATGGAGGGTATTTTGAAACTAGCCATAAAGCCTTTAAATGTTTCTGGCTTCAGTAGTTCCACTTGTAGCCTAGGGATGCGCTTTGTATACTGGTATGTAGGCATGCCTTTTCTTTTACATTGCTAGCTAGATACCGGTAGGTCAACTCTGTTACCTACTAAACTGCAGTAATACTAATACAGCATATACCTAACTTTTAAAGGAAGGATGCCACACCATTCGCGAACTCACGAAGAATGTAGGGCTGTAGTTTGTCTATTATGCATGAATAAAGGCAAAGAGATGAGAAAGTTAACTGATAGAATGCATGCGACTATTCAAAAACACTATTTCAATGGGTACGATCCAAACGATGTGAGACTTCCAGTGTCTATATGTGGTTCTTGCAGGTTAGTTCTGCAACAGAACGAGAAAGAAGATGTAGGCCATTTGAGTAAACGGATAGAGGTTTACGATTACTCTGGAATTGAAAGACCAGAGTGGGGTATAAGGTCCGAGATACACGAAAAAAACTGTACTGTTTGTGAAATTGCAAGGACAAATATTTTTGGTGGCAATCATGGAGTACAAAAACGTCCCCAAGGCAGACCGAAATTGAATACTGGCGCGACAACTTCCTCAGTTAGAACACCGGATGTTATAAAGTTGTGTTCACATTGTTTCTCCATGATTAGCCCTGGAAAGTGTCATGATTGCTCTAAGAGAAATCGCATTTACAACATGAAAGATTTAATAGCAAACAGCTCGCCAACTGCTCCGGATAAGCTGTCCGCATCCATACTACTGAAGGCAAATTTAAATAAAGGTCAACAACTCGCGACAGCTTCGGGACACAAACTAAATGTTGTTGCATCCTTTAAACCCATTAAACCGATGTTGCAGGAACCGATTTTAACAGCCAATGCCTTATCAACAATTCAGATGGATTTAAATCTAAGCACAAGGGGAACCCATCGTCTCGCACAGGATATTCGCTGTGCAACTTCTTCTAGAAAGGCTGTAGAAATTGATCTGAAACGGAAGCTGTTCGAGAAAGATCATAATTTGGATGATTTTTTTAAAGTTAGTAAGGAGCCATTCATTGTTAAAGCGAACAATGTGGTAATTGATCGTGTCCAACGTTCCACTGTCCTGTGCTCAACCCCACAAGATTTCATTGACCATGTTGTACTGTATAGAAATCTGGACCCGGGAACCACATTATTCAAGTTAGGTTTGGATGGAGGAGGCGGATTTCTCAAACTGTGTTTGTCCGTTATATGTCGAGATACGGGCTCGGAACTATCAAAGAAATCCAGATTGTCTTATGGAGGTGGTGTGAATTCAAGACAGAACTTCAAGGATTCTGGAGTCAAGAAACTCTTTATTCTGGGAATAGCTCCTTTAGTACAGGAGAACTATGAGAATCTGCTGAGTCTGTGGATTAAACTCGGACTTAATAATTTGCGGGATGATACTCCGTTTACTATGTCAGTCGATCTTAAAGTTTGCAACATCCTCTTGGGAATTATGGCCCATGGTAGTACTCACCCATGCAGTTGGTGTATGGTTGGCAGAAGTATGTTGCACGAGCAGGGAGAAGATCGTACTTTAAAGTCCCTTTCTGACTCATTCTGGGACTTTTTCGAGGCTGGGCGCAATAGAAGTAACGCCAAAGATTTTTACAACGTGGTCCATTTAGCGATTGTTCAGGGAAGCGAAGAATCTATAAAAGTTCTGGATATTCAAGCACCTCCAGAGCTACACCTTCTCATTGGCCCAGTTTGTCATATCTACGATGGATTGAAAGGCATTTGGCCTGATTGCAACAGGTGGATCGAGGCCTGTCATGTACAAAGAGAAGCGTTACATGGTGGTAGTTTCACTGGGAATAGCTGCAGTACATTGCTTCGAAATGTCGATATTCTGGAATCCATTTCTCCCGTTCAGTGCTTACCCTATGTTGCTGCTCTCCGTAGCTTCTCAAAGGTCGTATCAGCATGTTTCAGCACAGTCCTAGATCCCCAGTACAGAGAATTGATCAATGAGTTTAAATCCAAATATCTCGATCTTGGAATTAGTGTAACCCCAAAAGTGCACGCTGTGTTCTTCCATGTTCCTGACTTTTGTGCCGCAAAGGAAGAAGGTCTCGGTCCATGGAGTGAGCAAGCATTTGAGTCTGTGCACCATGACTTTGCACAGACATGGGGGAATTACAAACTTAATTCAATTGATCATCCCGACTATAGTACACACCTGCTACGTGCTGTTCAAGTATATAATGCCCGTCATATTTAACTGTGAAGTATTTAGTTTGAACTGTTTGAAGGCTTTAGTAATGAAAAATGTAATGCCCTTCGACTGGGACTAAAAGCCCTCTATAAAACGATATAATCTTTCTTGATTTAACTTTATTACTATGTTCTTGTTTCAATTAAAATAGAAAATTTAATGGAGAATATTTTAAATTTTATTGAATATTTTAAATTTTAAACTAAATAATTTTAAAATAATAGATAGAAGAGTAATGGAAAATGATTTATGAAGATTACCGGTACGTTTTAGTGAGTTGGGAGAAAAATTTTTTCCTAAAATTACACCATCCAAAAGACATCAATTATATATTTAGGAACGACTGCAATACTGCCAGCGTAGCGTACACACGTTGGGTAGTGACAAGTGACATACTGAAAAATAATGTGTGACTTTGATTGTGATATAATTTTGAAAATATATTGGTAAATCAATAAATTAGACATAACAATTACTTTTAAAAAAGTAATTTCCTAGCTTTGTGACTACTGAACTCGTGAATGATTTCAGATAAATCTAATTGAAAAGTAAATTATATGTTAATTGTAATAATTAATACAGTAATAATTTACTCGCATTGGGGACCCGAGTGTTAGGGTGTTTACTGAGGCTAGTCTAGTGACTTGCCTCAGATTCACCAATGGCTTTGTTGGTCGGGGTGGAACATGAGAGTAGCCTCCAACTCCAGAGTCCCTCTCCCCATCACAATCTGGCCTCCCTGGTGACCCAGGGTTTGGGCCAGAAAGGTCATCAGGAAAGGGACTCTAAGAATTGTTGGCTGCTCTCTCTCCAGTAGGGGGTGAGACAGGCAGCCGGTCAGGAGTTAACTGACGCCTGTGAGGCCGATTGTGTCCGGTAATTCCACTGGCCTCTAGTGGCCGGACCTCCACATTGCTAATGTAATCCATAGTGGGGGTTGGGGGGTGCTTTATTGCCGAGTCAGCTCTCGGGGCAAATACCACACCCTGGTTTGCCATTCCACAGGGTGGGTGTCGCAATGGAGTCAGATATGAGGCCCATCACCCATATCTACTCTGGCGCACATGACCCACCATTGGCTGTTGCAGCTCATCTGCTGGGTCATGCCCTGTACCCTTGCTGCCAGGTGCAGGTCGCAGTGAAGTGCTCTCAGAGTGGACATGAGAACACTCTACTCCTGACCAGCCATTGGTAGATCACCATCTGCCTGGTCAGGCCATATACCCCTGTGATTGGATCTGGTGTGATAAAACCAGTCATGGTGATTATATGATTAAATGATGTTATAAGTAAATTAGTTGAAGGGTTAGCGAGTTTGCAGAGAAATAGTGAAGTACAGGAGGAAATGGCTGCACTTAATGTTAGAAAATTAGGCGAGTCCATTGCACAAACATTGGAGCAAACAAATCAACAGAATGCTAAAGCACTTGCTGATATAACCACCAGTGTTGTAGATAAACTTAAAACTTAAATTATTCCTGGACGAAAAATATACGAAGGTGATAGTTGTGCTCGCGCTATGGCGAGTTATTTGTTTATCCAGGACTGATGGGCCCTATTGGGCCAGTCAGTTTTAGCGCGTTTCGACGAGGACTTTATCAAACAAAGAGCTTCGTTGTGGTTGGCTCACAGCCCAGAAAAATTTAAGACTTATGTTAGGCCCTCCAAACGCGCATCAAACAATGGTAACATGTAGCATGTTGTAAAATAGTTCATGTTATTCAGTTTAGTGTACTGCTTTATTTTTCTGATATTTTTGTTGCAGGATTTTGTTTTTGTTGTATTTTTAGTTCTGTCAGGCATTATATTTCAGAATTGGAACTGCGAGTTTCGGCCAAGGACTAATAAAACATAATCCTAACTTTGTGATTCTTATATAATGTTATGGAATATTACATTACTTAAATTAGTTAATTTCATTTCACAATTCATATATTGTGAAATACGATTTCTACGATTTGTACAGTACAATGTAGCAATATTGACAACGGATCCTCATCAATAACGGGTACCTCCCTATTAGCAACATTAGAATCAGGCATTACGTCAGATTCAAGATCTGCGGTTTAATTGTGTTGTACAAAGTGATCCCGGCCCTTCTTTAGTTGTTCCTTACCTTGTTTGAAACACAAACCAGTACGGCAATGGACGTAGGGAAGTCCACATGGACAGCGCCATCTGGTTCGTTTGTTGCACCTGGGGATGGAACAGAGACTCATTGTTCAGATGTTGGTGCACCAGCAGACAGTCCTGGTGAATGGAGCATCTCACGTTGGATTGGCCGGCAAAATGTGAGAGTAAAGACTTGGACAGATGATGGTCCATTTTCTTTACAAATATTAGTACTTCGAAGTGTTTGAATGTGGAAAAGCTGGATAACGTATTGGAACAAATTTCATTAGCTTTGGTGTCCTGGAAGGAATAATTATCATTCCACCTGAAAATTGTATTTCATTCTGTTCCTATAGATTGGAGGTAGTGGAGTCCATTACTAAGAATTACACAACCGGGGCTACTGCTACTTGGAGGTAAAGATGGGCATTCTAGAACACCCCCCAGAAAACGGCGAGTGCCATCTCGGATATATAACCCAATAGCATCCCCATTGGAGCGGTTTATCTCATGCCGAATGGAGATCCCTGGACAGTGGCTAGAACTGTAGCACTTTTTGTTACAAGGGAGAGTTGTTGGTGCCCATTTGGGTAACTAATTAAAACAACATTATGTAATGTCTCCTCAGTTTGGGTTTGGAATGAATACCTCGCTTTATTTAACGTTGAATATACAACTTTTACTAAGTCTTTAATAAAGTCGGCAGGGTTTTCTACTGACAGAAGATGCTTATGGAGTGGAGGTGAAGATGACAGGATAGAAACTAAATGACTTTGGAGGGGGAATTTAGCAGAGTTCACAGTGGGAAGTAGGGGTCGACTTCCACTGCTCCTACTATATGGATGGATGAGTAGGAGATGGAAATTGTTGGTTTGGGAGAATCTATCTCCAGCATCTTTAGATGTGTATTCCTCCCACTGAATAACGGCATCCTCATTGTCCATATATGTTCCCCCAGATAAACATTCTTCAACGAGTTCCTCCGGGAAGGCTGGGGCGATGGAGCAAGTCCCAAAAGTTCCAAACACAAATTCCTCACCAAGGTTTCGTCTATTGAGTGTGCACTGCATTATGTCTGGTCTCTTCTCCAATGTAAGACGTTCACACGATGCCAGTCTATTGTCTGTGACGTGAAAAACAAAGTCTGCCGACAATGAAGCCACAGACAACCCATGGTAGCCACCCATGTTCTTGAGCACGGTAAAGCTGCTGGTGTACTTACCAACCTTCCTGTCTCTCACCGTATTAGTACAACGGTAGCTGGCGCCAGTCTGTCTGGGTATTGGAGGGGATCAGGTCGAGGATGGCGAGGAATGTGTATGTAGAGTTTCTGTGCGTTCTTATGTTCATCACACAGAACAACACAGATTCCCAGCTTGGCGTCTAAGACGAGACTCGGAGCCACTTCCCATGAGAGTATTGTAGAATAAATAAACTCCTCTCTGGTTCCTTGGATGAGTTGGGGTTTCGGTCTGAAGGTGGAGAAGTTGGGGACCCAGAAGTGGAGGAAGTGGTATAGCTGTAAGAGGTTTCCTTGGTCTAGAAACTCCCCACAACCTAATGGGCACCGGACGGCATAGCAGGGGTATTTATTGAGGGCGTTTATAATTCTGCCATCGAATTAACTACCCACTTCGGTTTTAAACCAAGCCCTGACCGAACGTATCAAACGCTTTCTTTAGATCTAGAAAAATATCTATACTAGCATCTGAATTATCAAGCGCATTGCGTAAATTTGCAATCTCATTTAATAGAGCATCTGTTGTTTTGAGACCTTTCCTAAATCCGTATTGGTTATCTGTTAGAACGGAAAATTTATATGTAAATGTGATGTTAATTGAATTTCTATTATGTTTTATTATTTTTTTTTATTATGTTTTGTTATTATTATGTATTATGTTATAAAACACAATACTAAAACATACGCAACAAAACTAATAAAGAAAACTTACTTAACCTCTGAACACATTTAGGTGCTCGTATGTGTTATAAAACACAATACTAAAACATATGCAACAAAACTAATATAGAAAACTTACTTAACCTCTGAACACATTTAGGTGCTCGTATGTGTTATAAAACACAATACTAAAACATACGCAACAAAACTAATATAGAAAACTTACTTCACCTCTGAACACATTTAGGTGCCGTATGTGTTATAAAACACAATACTAAAACATACGCAACAAAACGAATATAGAAAACTTACTTCACCTCTGAACACATTTAGGTGCTCGTATGTGTTATAAAACACAATACTAAAACATACGCAACAAAACTAATATAGAAAACTTAACCTCTGAACACATTTAGGTGATCGCATGTGTTATAAAACACAATACTAAAACATATGCAACAAAACGAATATAGAAAACTTACTTAACCTCTGAACACATTTAGGTGCTCGTATGTGTTATAAAACACAATACTAAAACATACGCAACAAAACGAATATAGAAAACTTACTTAACCTCTGAACACATTTAGGTGCTCGTATGTGTTATAAAACACAATACTAAAACATATGCAACAAAACTAATATAGAAAACTTACTTAACCTCTGAACACATTTAGGTGCTCGTATGTGTTATAAAGCACAATACTAAAACATACGCAACAAAACTAATATAGAACACTTAGAACACATTTAGGTGCTCGTATGTGTTATAAAACACAATACTAAAACATATGCAACAAAACTAATATAGAAAACTTACTTCACCTCTGAACACATTTAGGTGCTCGCATGTGTTATAAAACACAATACTAAAACATTCGCAACAAATATAATATAGAACACTTAGAACACATTTAGGTGCTCGTATGTGTTATAAAACACAATACTAAAACATATGCAACAAAACTAATATAGAAAACTTACTTCACCTCTGAACACATTTAGGTGCTCGTATGTGTTATAAAACACAATACTAAAACATACGCAACAAAAATAATATAGAACACTTAGAACACATTTAGGTGCTCGTATGTGTTATAAAACACAATACTAAAACATATGCAACAAAACTAATATAGAAAACTTACTTCACCTCTGAACACATTTAGGTGCTCGCATGTGTTATAAAACACAATACTAAAACATACGCGCAACAAAACTAATATAGAAAACTTAACCTCTGAACACATTTAGGTGCTCGTATGTGTTATAAAACACAATACTAAAACATATGCAACAAAAATAATATAGAACACTTAGAACACTTTTAGGTGCTCGTATGTGTTATAAAACACAATACTAAAACATACGCAACAAAACTAATATAGAAAACTTACTTCACCTCTGAACACATTTAGGTCCTCGTATGTGTTATAAAACACAATACTAAAACATACGCAACAAAAATAATATAGAACACTTAGAACACATTTAGGTGCTCGTATGTGTTATAAAACACAATACTAAAACATATGCAACAAAACTAATATAGAAAACTTACTTCACCTCTGAACACATTTAGGTGCTCGTATGTGTTATAAAACACAATACTAAAACATACGCAACAAAAATAATATAGAACACTTAGAACACATTTAGGTGCTCGTATGTGTTATAAAACACAATACTAAAACATATGCAACAAAACTAATATAGAAAACTTACTTAACCTCTGAACACATTTAGGTGATCGTATGTGTTATAAAACACAATACTAAAACATTCGCAACAAATATAATATAGAGAACACTTAGAACACATTTAGGTGCTCGTATGTGTTATAAAACACAATACTAAAACATATGCAACAAAACTAATATAGAAAACTTACTTCACCTCTGAACACATTTAGGTGCTCGTATGTCTTATAAAACACAATACTAAAACATACGCAACAAAAATAATATAGAACACTTAGAACACATTTAGGTGCTCGTATGTGTTATAAAACACAATACTAAAACATATGCAACAAAACTAATATAGAAAACTTACTTCACCTCTGAACACATTTAGGTGCTCGCATGTGTTATAAAACACAATACTAAAACATATGCAACAAAACTAATATAGAAAACTTACTTAACCTCTGAACACATTTAGGTGCTCGTATGTGTTATAAAACACAATACTAAAACATATGCAACAAAAATAATATAGAACACTTACTTAACCTCTGAACACATTTAGGTGCTCGTATGTGTTATAAAACACAATGCTAAAACATACGCAACAAAAGTAATATAGAAAAAACGTATTTAACCTCGAATACAATTAGGTGCTTACTTACTTCACCTCATTTGATGTTTCAACACATTTAGGTGCGCGTATATCTCTTTTTTGGATTTCAGGGGAAAAAACTTAATGGCGTTCAATAATTTAGAATTAGTTACTTTAGGGAATCTATTGTCCCTTCCCTTCTCTAATTCCAGTTTGAAATAAGAAAGGAATTTCACATTTTCTTCTGATGTCCAAGTCACTTTCTTACGTGGTGGTGCGTTAGTTGGAGAATTTTCTGTATTTGACAGTAATTGTTGATATAAGTCATCTGAATTTATAGCATCACTATTAGTATTTATATTATCACTATTAGTAGTACACAATCCAAAATCATGGGTATAGCTAGTAGATGTGTTGGAGAAAGCTTTCGCTTTCTCCAATCTATGATCGGCATCCACCGATTGTTTTATTGTCTTTGTGGAGTCGTAGGTCCTCTTCTGGGTGATACCACTGTGACCCATATGCTGAGCCACATTTTCTACGTCGTCTGGGTCACCAGGTAGCCGCTGGTTGCATATGCTCAGCGCATGACGAACAGATGTACTTCCCGCCTTGCTCTTCGATTCTGGTAGAATTAATTTCCACAGATTGTTAAAGAGTGTTGAAGTATTGTCAACGGCGTTTCCACTGGGATTTGTAAACATCAGGTCTGATTTACTAGTAAGTGGACTGAATAGTGTGCGGCCAAACTTAAACCAAGCAAAGTAACATATTATAAACGGCTTCCAGCACGTGCTCCGTTTTTATATGACAATATGGCCATAACATATGTTTGCATTTGAACCAAAGAAAATTCATCGCTAACTTTCGATTCAATGTTTAATAGATCACGTTGAAGACGGAGGGAGATGGGGTCAGTTTCAAAATGTTGAAGTTCCTCTGCAGTTGGGCATTCTACCTCCATCCGATGTTTAACTACATAGGCATGCTTCTTCAAAGCATTGCGTTGTTGTTCCATAATATTGGAAACTGTTAGTGCTGTTGTCGCTTCGCGGCCATACGTTTCTGAATAGTTCTCAGCTATATACTTGTAAAACTTTTTCATTCATTGTAAATATACTTTTATAGACGACACTAATCTGATTGATTTGGAGCGCACTGTTTCAGTTTGAAGTTTTTTGAAGGTGGTTCTTATTTTTAAAGGAGAAAACATTTCACTTTTTTTCATAACTTTGTCATTAATTTGAGAAACTTTTCCACAGATTGAAATACCATTTTGTGAAGTCTATAATGAGTTTCATCAGATCCACTGATGCCGTTCTCTAGATAATCCTTAAAATCCATCAAAAAGGGTATTACAATTTTTGTCTTTGGAAGTGATGGAAGATTATAGTGATCCACACTATTCAATAGTGCAATATATTCTGGATTCGGTACCTTTTTACTATCTACAAAGATGAAAGGTTTTATGCGATGTACTTGCTTAATGTGCTCCGGTACGCGTCTAAAGCATTTCCCACATAGTGGACATACAGTTGGTTTGCGTCTCTTTTTTGCCGTGGTAGTAGCTGTTTTTGAGGTAGCATTGAGAAATGTCAGCAGCTTTTCATCAACAATTTTATGTATAACCCGGAGGTGGCGCTTTAAGTTAACAACACTTTTTCCACATTCGGTACATTTTCGTTTAGATCGCACTCTGTCTTCAGTCGATTCTTTTTCGATTCTCGGTTCGGATTGTTCCTCAGAGTGAGGATTCCTGTGTTTCGTTTTTTTTCTTCTGTCTGGTCTCGGTGGTAACCACTCCAAATCCGAATCTAAATATACAATAACATTTGTTCAAAAATGATTTCGATGAAAAAATTTC
>JAUCBJ010005492.1:0-23889 GCA_032718475.1 Nemertoderma westbladi
AAATACCGGTATGCAGTTTACACTTATAGTGTATATATATAAGTATAATTACAAACTAGAATTAATTACAAGTACCGGTATAATTTCAGCCGAAATTTATAGAAATAAAGATAATAGGCCTATCGTAAATACCGGTATATCAATTATTTCAAATAATTGAATTTCTGATACTTTAGGGTTACTTGGTTACTTTACTTACTTTATTACCGTTATTTGAGCAGTAATCCAACTGATGTTGAGACCTAATTGTTATATGGTAGGCCTACGATTTATAAATCGTTAGATTTGATTTATAATATATATATACCCGTTTTAATGGGTTTTGTCAATGTTTGAAATAAATGTTATTATTTCTGGGGAGTAATCACTACACAAAGCGGTGAGCTTTCAGTGAAGTGTTACGTACAGGACACTAAAACAAATAATACTAATTTACCTAAGTTACTTAATACTACAAATTACGTACAATTCGGGTTGAGATTACAATCTCTAAATAAACACAAAATTTTACAAAAACACAAATACGAATTTTTAGGGTAATTTTACAAGAAGTCTACAAACCAGCCTAACAAAGGGTTAGAAAACTGATTATTACAGCGGACAGGGTACTACGGTATTTGAAATAATAAGTAGTAGCAAATACACTGCGTTGTCTAGATAGGAAAATACCACCGCCTGACGACCTATAGCCGTATCGCTATAGGTTCTACGTTATGTATCACGGAGTGTTCCTACCTAGAAGTTAATAGAGCTAATCGAATGTGCCTATCAACCACTTTACAACTCAAATATAATGGCTACAATAATTACTTCGGGAAAGCACTGTACACTAAACCCTAAATTAGGTACGAGTACTTGTACAACAAATAATCAGTAGTTAAATATACTTGAACAGCTAAAAGAACCACGGCATCTGCTGGAGTGACCGATGCACAAAATCACCAGTCTTTACCTACGCCGAGCAGCCCGTATAGTACCGGGGTTAATTTAACTATAACGGTATGTATAACAAACACAATTACTGTAGGAACAAACTTAGGGAATGAATGTTGCGAATAATCGCATAAACTCTGAATAATAAATATTACGCTACGCGTACAAACTACTCAAATAAAATACAGACCGAACACTGACAGACTACTATCAAGCCTAAACAAACTACGGTATATGCAGACTCCGAAATGATTAGGGAGTATGCGCTCTAACCCAGTAGTGCGACTTATTCTTTAGCTGGGGGTTTACCTTACAGCGTTGCTGCCCCTACTGCCTAATCGTACTTAATCGGACAGATGATCTACACACGCGGCAATCCGTTCAGACCTAATAACAGCCAGACAACTATCCAGCCTACAAATTATTTAAATAAAATTATACGCTACCCGTACAGACTTACACAAACAAAGTACAGACTAAACGATGGCAGACTACTCTCAAGCCTAAATAAAATACAGGACATGCAGACTCCGAAATGATTAGGGAGTATGCGCTCTAACCCAGTAGTGCGACTTATTCTTTAGTTGGGGGATTTACCTTACAGCGTTGCTGCCCCTACTTCCTAATCGTACTTAATCGGACAGTTGCTCTACACACACTGCAATCCGTTCAGACTTAACAGCAATCAGACAACAGCTCAGCCTACAAATTGTCTGTACAATCTGATGAGGTTTACACGCCTTCTGTTCAATACTGGCCTACAAATAAATAAAACTTGACAGAAATAAGTAAAAACTCAATAAAAAACCAGGGCGGGCCCTCCCTGATTAATTATTAAGGCCTACCGGTATATAATTATCAAAATCGAATAATACTGCTGTACCTGTACTGCTGTAGGTACCGGTCCGGGTGGTTAGGTAGTCAGGCCTACTGGGTACCGGTTGCCGGTACTTCAGCTTTATTGCCTACTGCAATACAGAAGCTATATCCTTTAATGTTCGCGCTTTCAGACCTTTGGCAGTTTAACCCGCCAAATTAGAATGTCTTCTAGATAATAAATCTGCTTTTTAGTCTATGACAAGTATTTGATTCACTACACTAGTCGAAACCAATCCGTGCGCGACCATTCACCCGCTGGATATTCCCGGGAGATTGGGTTCGACGGTTTAATTTGTATTGCTATGTAAGCCTAATGTATTATTCGACTGACAGTATTATATAATCTCTGACAATATTATTCACCTTCGGTAATATTAACAGTTCCTTTAGGACGTGGCGCTTTATCTACATAAACAGAGTTATGACTTAAACTACTCGCAACGATATGGCTTAATTATAATCCACATATATGGCGCATTCTTTAGGAATTGCTTCTTTAACAGACTCACTCATACACTATGCTGCACAATACTGCACACTAATCTGCCAATCTTCACTGATTTTAGTCACATATAAAAGGAACACAGGCTGACTCATGTAGGGTCTATCAAATAACATTAGATTCACTTCAAACCACTTTAACATAAGTCACAATCGTTATTGGTAACCTTTCTCTCTTACCTTCGGTATATCAAGAATATTGGGTTGCGGGGTTATTTATCGTTATTCCAAATATAATTATTCATCAACCATATTATGAAGATCTGACAGCAAATAGCAGTATAAAACAACAACTGAACAGTTAGGTACATCGGTACATCAGTACCGGTATGTCAGCAGTGAGATATTTACGGTTAAAGGATATATGCCCTTTATAATTAAACCTACCAGTGTACGACTAAAAAGCAGTACAGCACAAAATATTTATAAGCCGTTCTTTCTTTGGCTCAAGACTGAATGATAAACACTGCACATAGGCATTTCGTCATTTCTCGGAAATTCTCTGTACAAGGAGCCACAAAAACGCTCTCATTGGCTGACTGAGCTGAGAGACACCGTAGAACAAAGGAAATCAACACGTATGAATGTCAGCTGTTAACCGTAGTCATAGTAACTACTGTTCAAGAGTAGCTATCACTCCTTTGCGTCACAAATTGCCATAGAATCATAAAATATACCTTTCACAATACACATACGGAGGAAATAAGTCTTAGATCCTCTAAAAACACCGATACAGTAATAATACGGTCTCTTACACTTATTAAATCAACTACAGAGTATTTTAATGTAAAAGATAATAAAAACAACGGGGCAATTCAGCAAAGGCTTTTACAAGTTTTTCTTACTTGTATTTAAATTCTCGCACGAAATCTGTTTTGCTAACAAAACTGACTCAAGATATAGTGCTCCGTAATGTTGTGTATTGAAAGGGGTTAGTATGGATTGTAAATAAACTTACCTTGTAGCTGAATCCTTTCGTAGAACTCAGGCCTTTAACCCCCATATATGTTTTCACCTGCACTTTAGTTATTTCTATAAAGTCGCCCTCCTTGCCAACAAACTCCGACTCCCCCCAAATTGTAAGAACTGCCGATGAGGAGTGGTCACGGAGGCACACCTCCGTAATGTTTACCTCTCCGTTTTTCCCCGGAACAGGTCGGGGTGGTGCGACATCCACTATCCATGCGTATATAAACTCTGTAATAAATAAAATGTTTTGGTTATATTATGTCAACTTATCATTGTTCTGGTGAAATCCTCTTAACGCTGCAAGGTACCAAAAAAATAAAGTTAAGTAAATTTTCTTCGGCCGCTAGCTAGTCCAGGGATTACGCACAAAGACTTATTACGACTTATTTTCAGTGCGGTCCCCGCAGAACGTTACTTGGAAACTCCAGTACTCATTTAGCTACCACTTAAGGATGCAAGGCAGAGATGCGCCATGGCTGGTCCCTTTAAATCATTCGTGCCGAAACGAAAACTGCCCTGGCCCATGTGAGGATCGAACCCACGACCTACGGGAGATGTGAATTCAATGCGACCACTACACCAAGGTAGAACTACTTTGTTGCATTGTGGCCTATACAGTAAGAGGTACTGAAAAGTCTGAGAAGTGTTACTTTTCAAGTAACGATAAGTAAATAGTTATTGTTGTTACGAAAAATAGCTGAGAAAAAAGTTCAAGTGTCAAATTTTGTAAAAAATTGAAAAAATATTAAAACTAAGACCTACAAGAGTGTTTAGAAATATATTAAATTCCACTCTATCTGACATTTATATTAAAATAAAATAAATATTTTACAAAGTAGATACTTACCACTTACATATCGCCGATCCGGCCAACCGCCCAAACGTTTCAAAGAAGCCTCCATCGCGTAAATACAAAATACAGGAAAATACAGTAAAAGACAAAAATAATTGCAAAGAAGTACAATTGTAATAATGAAATAAAACACCAAATAATCACTGTAATGAAAAATGCCCTTTTTATAGTAGATTTTTAATATTAATTTATAAACATGTTAATTGATGTTCAATCAGGTGATAATACTGTAATTCCAGTATCTCCTCATTCTAGTTGAATAATGAATGTGTGTAACATAATGATAGGGAACATTGTGGTAGAGCTAAATTGGAGTTTATAATTAGTATTGAGCCCCACTAAAACATATTGCGACGTTGAATAAACGAGATTGATATACATAGTTACTTCAATTACTCTAATCTCGATGGGTAATATGGACTAGGTAATACTATCAGGGCCTTCGTGCACAAAAAGCTACACTTATTAATTAGTTTTAGAACAGTTTTAATTATAACATGGCTAGTTATATAAAGGCCCATGATACACCACAGAAGCGGCGAGCGGCAGCGGCGGGCGGCCACGGCGAGCGGCGGGCGGCCGCGGCGAGCTGCCGATGTGAGCGGCGACTTTTAGTATGATACACCATAGGGGCCGCGAGCGGCAGCGGCCATTTGTGGTGTATCATCACCCATAGAAAATAATGTGTTCTATTTTTAAAAAGGGGCCGCTCACCGCGGCCGCCCGCCGCTGCCGCTCGCCGCTTCTGTGGTGTATCATGGCCTTAATATTGGCTTCAGACAATAATTGTGGCTTCCGTCACTCACACGAACACGCCTATGCGCAATGTGACATTAGGAAAACGCCCAAAGTATAATTATAACCTAATGGCTCGCAGTTTTCACTCGCCCTACACAAACTACTGGTAGGATGTCCGCCGTAAATAAATTTTTCATGTTACGAAAAATTTGCGTATTTAATTGCAATTTAAATAAAAAATAAATATGACAATTCCGCTTTATGAACCTTTTTCTTACCTGTTAAACCTGTTTATAAAACCAACAAAATAAGTGAGATTTTCAACTATGATGTAATAACTATTTACATACTTGTGTGTAAAGTAGTACTTTACAGTGTGATGATCCGAGTGGCTTTGTTACACGAACGAACGTTAGTGAGTGAGTGAAAATAAAGCCACGAGGATCAGAACACTGTAAAGTACTTTGCAACACGTATATGTAGTTTTATTTTAAAATTGTTAATGATAAAATATAATATCAACATAAAATATAAATGTACTTTAGAGTCATTTACTCTGCACTGCTTCAAAAAAATAAAAACGAATTAACCATAAAATATCATCTGCTTCCTCAAAACATTCGATTGCCAAAGAAAGGGCCTCAGCCGCACCATCCTCCCCCCAATGCTGCATTACTTTGTGCGGCTGGAATGGAGGCACAGGTTTTTGTTATTTGTTGTTATTGGCATATTCGTTATTTACATTTATTATTCGAGTTGCTGTAAGTATTTTTGTAGGTTATTACAAAAATATATATTATTTGGTGGAATGGGTTAGCGAAAAAATTGTGACAAAAGTGAGAAAATATTTTATGAGTAACTACGGGTATAGGCTACGTATAGATGAAAATAATACCTATAATAACTATTTAAGTGGTGGCAAAAAAAGTAGGCTTTTTTGTCCAGCGTTATTATTTGGCGATCGTACCGAGATAAATAAGGGATTAATTTTTATTGCGTCCAGTCCCCCCCCCCCCCCCCCCCTCCCTATCTGCATTTTCTAGGTACTAAAAAAATGTAAAAAAAGTGTCTCCATCGATATTTCATCAGTAACGCTGGAGTTATTCTTCATCCTTATAGTGTGTTTTTGGTAACATTGGAAATCTGGCTGTGCAAGGATTCAAAAAATTTATAAACATTAGAATTTGGTTGGGAAATATCTGAAGTATGGGCATTCGAAAGCATGTATTTGCTTTCTATGAAGGCCATATATTCTATTAAATAAATAAATACAACATATTCTGGAACATTTTGTTTATCCTATTCCCATACATGGCTGGGCAGACAAAAAACCCTATTTAATCATACTATTACGTAGCTATTCAAACATAAACAAAACGTTCTAGAATTTGGCTGTTACAAATATCATGTAATCTCATTAAAAGATTTGTAGAACAATTTCGGGGGGGGGGGGGGACCTGAATGAAGCACTGTCCTAATCGAGATAATTATGGTAGAGGTGTATCGATAGTATGGATGGTGGCAGATTCAATAATTATGGGTGATGGAATATTTAGGGTGGTGCAATATAATTATTCTATTTGTTATTTGTACGTGATTTCAAGTAATTTTATTTTTATTTATTATCAAGAATTAGGTATATTAAATCATATCATTTACGATAATATGAAACAAAGATAGGGCCGCGGGGATCAAGAAGCCAGTTAGGGTCAAAATCCACACCGGTTACAGCATGTCCTGGAATATAGTGTCGTTATTCAGGTACATGACCCACCCCCCCCCCCCCCCCCCCAAATTTTTATACAAATCGTAATGAGATTGCATGAAATTTGACTTTAGCTACAAGCGTTTGAAAAAGGTGTCTCTGACAATACTTCACAAGTTACACTGCAATATTTATTCTTCAATCTTACATTGATTTATAGGTCCCAGTTAGAAAGCTGGCCATGCAAGGATTCCAAATAAAGTATCGCAATCTGAATTTCATAAATAGCTGAGACATGAGCGTTCGAAAGTTGCGTGGTTTTACACACGCGTAAGGCTATTTTATTCTATTAAATAAAAACACCATATTCTAGAATAATTTGTTTATGTATGAATAGCTACAGAATAGTAGTATTATTATATAGTTAATGCATAGTTGCTAAGCTAGGTATGGGATAAACAAAATGTTCTAGAATATGGTGTATTTATTAAATAGAATAAAATAATAGCCTCGCGCAAATGCAAAACCATGCAACTTTTGAACGCTCATATCTCAGCTATTCTACGACTAAATTCAGATTATGATACATATTTGGAATCCTTGCATAGCGAGCTTTCATTCAATATCAACAAATCGCTATAAGGTTGAAGTATAACTGTGGTGTAACTGATGCAATACCAACGGAGACGCCTTTTTCAAACGCTTGTAGGTAAAGAATGAAAGCGAAAATAAAACTTCTGGCTCACCCAGCAAGGAGGAGGGAGGTGAAACTATCTCTGTTTCAAATTTCATGCAATATCATTACGATTTGTAGAAAAATTTGGGGGGGGGGGGCAGGTACCTGAATAACGACACAATATTCCAGGACAAATGGTGTAATCTTGGGACTCAAAAGTTGACCTCAAACTGTCAGTCAAACATAATTAATACCAGGATTGGCCGAGATCAAAAACAATTATCTCTTGTGAATGGCTAAAAGCGAGATTGTATCAACAAATTAATTATCACCTATATCAAAGGGCGGTATTTCTTGAGTTCCCGTTGAGCCCATGTTAGCCGTGCACGTGGTCGTAATACAAACACAATGGCCCTTAACACAATGAGATTCACCTTCAAACAACCAACCGCCCGCCCGCCACACAGTATTACCAGCTTCCACCCTCTTTGCCTCAATCCACATCCCTATTACATAGCAGTTGATTAGCTCAACTGCACTATTATACCAGTGAGGTATCTATTTGCTGCTATAAACCTCGAGGTTTATTGGCTGACTATCAATTAACTGTATAGCTGATGAGATGGAGGCGGCCGATTCCCATTACCCAATAATGTCATGGCTGAATAAAATCTACATTGAAATAATATTGTTCCTGGATAATGTTTACAGTGAAACCCGTGATGAATGAATGCCCTACTGTAAATTAATATCTTGGGAAACGCATTGGGTATCTAACTACGAAGCTTTAAACTCCAATACACGCAGCACGTGACATAATGTGTCTTTTCTTTTGTTAAGTGTTAACGCGAAAGAATTATAAGCAAAAATAGGCGGATGACACCTAATAACTTTACCACCTAGAGGCAGACTGGGTAACTGCAGTTGATTTAAGACCTCACAAAAACTCAATCTGTGGTCTAGCCAGGTATCAATCAGGAAGAAAGGATTATAAACAAAAAAAATAATAAGAAAGGGCTAAGGTTTAAATTTTAGCCCGCTAGCGGTAGACGGGAAAACCGCCGAGGGATTACTGTCTTAACAAAGATGCAGTCTATGTATGGTCTACGTCTAGCATGTATATCTGTCAAGTCTCGGCTTGAACAAATAACGGAAGGAGAGATGGTTTTACTACTACTACAGTACTAGGTCGAGCGAACTCGGACAGTGGAAATGAGATCCTTCCAGGCTTCCCGATTCTCCAACTACTACTACTAGGTCGAGCGAACTCGGACAGTGGAAATGAGATCCTTCCAGGCTTCCCGATTCTCCATAGTTGTCGCAATTTCGTTTCTCCCAAGTTCAGTATCCCTTTCAAGTTGATCTATATATGTTATGGCCGGTCGTCCACGACTACGCTTTCCATGAGTTGGTTGCCAGAGAAGTAGATCTGGTATGACCTCGTTTTTACTTCGCCAGCAGTGCCCACTGAATCTTAATCTGCGTTCACGGAGGGTGGTTGATACAGGTGGTATTGTACCATAAAGCTCGGCGTTTGTCTGTGTTGTCTCCAGCTGCTGTTTAGGGCTGCCCTTAATAGTCTTGTGTAGCAACCATCAATTCGTTGTTCAAGTGATTTAGTCAGTGTCCAGGTCTCACCCCCATATAAAAATACACTTTCCACTGTGGCTCGAAAGAACTTAGTCTTCAGGTGCCTGGAGAGATCTGATTTCCAGATGGTATCCATTTTTGATAGAGCTACCCAAGCCTTTGCTTTCCTAACTTCTACAGTATGTCCTTTTTGCTACTCTCTATCCATGATCCAAGGTACTGGAAGTCATCGACCTTCCTTAGTTGATTATTATCAATGGTTGTCAAGTTTCCATCAACATTAAAGGTCATGAATTCGGTCTTTGTAGCATTTATATGCAATCCAACCTCCTTAGCAGCCCTCTCCACTTTATTTAGTAGAAGCTGTGCATCTGCTAGGGTATTAGAGAGCAGGGCGATGTCATCCGCAAAGTCGGTGTCTGTGACTGTAGTTGCCGGATATCTACTACTTCTGCGTTCTTGAAGTGTGAATCCCAGGTCTTCACCCTTTGTGGCCGTCCTCATTGCGTAATCCAGCACAATTACAAATAGTAATGGTGCTAATGTGTCACCTTGCAGTGCGCCAGCCAGGATTGAGAAAAACAATCCAATGCCAGCAACAATTACTTCTGGTATTCCATAAGCTCTTAGGATTTCAAGCATTTTACCTCTATGGATGGAGTCGAATGCCTTCTTGAAGTCCACAAAAGTCATGACAGCGGGGAGATTCTTTGACTTAAGGGGGGGGGGGGGGGGGGGGGTACACCATTTTGGTCCAAAATAAGTCGAAATTTTTTTTATGGTCTAGTATAATGCACCATTGAATGGTGTTTCCAATTCGGAAAACCGCTGTTTAATAGCTCTTTTAGTGTTCAAGTTATAAAAATTTCCATTTAGGGAATCCTATTAAAATTACTATTACTATGTATAATGAAAGGTCGATTATCTCCAAATATTTTTTTCATGAAATTGTCAACTTCAAAACCCTACTACTTTTACAACTTTTGAGTAATTAGTCTGAAACTTCCTGTGGGTGTCTAGATAGCCACCCTGCATAAAAGTATCAGACAACTTTTCGAAATATTTTGTTAATAAAATTTAATACCATTTATAAAAAACCTAAAAATTAGCATAAATTTGCAGCGCCACCTAGCGGTGCAGAATTATTTTAACAAAATTTGGCCTGATTGTTATGTTGCCCCATCTTTGATCTATCATATAAAAAAACTTTCATGTGATTAGGTTGAAAACTGTAAAAGCCTTAGGGTTTTAAGCGTAACCAAGTTTTTTGATTTTTAACTAGTATTAACTAATATTAAATAGCGAAAAAAAAAATTTTCTGACCTTTCATGTAGAATAGCATCTTAGGCACCTATATGCCAAATTTTAGCCAAAACCAAACAATTTTGAAACGCTGAGAGTGATAAATCGAAGAGTTGTCCGAAAATGGTGTACCCCCCCCCCCCCCCCCCCCCCCCCTTAATTCCTTCAATCAGTCTCCGTAGTGCAAGTATCTGAGCTATTGTTGATCTACTTGGTCGAAATCCGTTTTGGCTCTTACGCAGTAGTTTCTCTATGTGAGGCCTAATCCTATATAGAATCATTTTATTGTATATTTTGGCAGCTACCACAAGCAGACAGATCCCACGATAGTTTGTTGGTATGCCGAGGTCTCCTTTCTTGGGGAGAGGCTTTAGTTGACCTTTAGTCCAAATTGGTGGTGGCTTTTCCCCTTTTAACATCCGGTTGCAAACATTCAATAATGGTCTGTTTAGCACTCCTGTTTTCCATACCTTCGCTGGGATTTCATCTAATCCACTCGCTTTATTATTGGACATGCTTTTAATGCTTCTTTGGAGTTCGGCAGGTGTGAAGTCCCCCTTTTTCTATAGGTAGTGTCTTGTCATATATTTTCCTTGTAGGGCTGACCTCGATGTTTGGTGGCTGCCCAAGCAAGTTGCTGAAGTGATTTTTCCACTTCCCAACACGTTCTTCAGGACTATCGGCTTTGAGGCGCCCCTTTGCACAACTTTTCCGACCAGATACCTCATTTACAGTTTGCCAGGTAAGTCTTGATTGCTGCTGTATGTGAGCAGTTGTAATTGCTTCAGTTTTATCCTTGATGAGATGGTTTTAACTTTCAGTTATTTCGACCTCTAGCTGCAAACTCTAGAAGTCTAGACGGAGTCCACAAAGAAGCAGCCAGTTTTCTACGGCCTGTAGTACAAGTAGGCCAAGTTTCAGCATAGACTAATTAAAATTGAGGAAATGGTGGAAGGTTTCACTTTAAACATTTCGCCCTATAGCGACAGACTGGAGAACTGCGGATGGTAAATTATATGTCTCCCTGTTTCAAATTCCATGCAATCTCATTAAGATTTGTAGAACAAAATTCTTTTTTTTGGGGGGGGGGGGGGGGGGTGTCATTAAATTACGACATTATATTAGGGCATCCATGGCGGGTAACCGAATGGTATGGAACTTTATGTATGGAAGAGCTGATTGTAGTTTATAATTAATTGAGCCTCTAATTCTAATACTAAAATATATTGGAATCTTGAAAATAAGAGTTTTATTACCTACTGTATCTATCTAACCCCGATGGGTAAAGCACCATTTTCGATAGTACTGTAAAAGCTACATAAAAATTCTTAAAAGCTCTATAAAGATTTCCAAAAGTTAAAAATTAAGATATATAGTCATTGGGTTGTATATGATTGTAATCCTCGTGTATTCTAGAATAATAGTGCAATACAAAAAATAATACTAAATAAGTAAGCTAGGAAAACCATATATAAGTAAGCAACTATTTGTATTGAAAATATTCTGGAATACATTAAACTTTTACAAATTTTTCTAACTTTTTTGCCAATTCCTTTGCCAAAATTTGGTGATACCTGATAACTGGTACAGTCTGCACCTTTAGGTACAGTTGTACCGTTACCTTTCTAGTTTCGAAATCGGGATGCCCACTACAGTATAGTACTGTATATACTGTAGATTGATAGATTAATAAAGACTGCGTTACACAATGCAAAGCATTGAATTTGTCCATTTTTTGAGTTCAGTTTTATCTACATATCAAAGTAACATAAATCTTCGGTAATAAATTATCCTGGTTCGAACTGTGCATAGTTACTGTATTATTTGCAGTCCCCTAAACTTACTACATAACTAACTGTCTTACCATTTTATTAAAATTATCCCGGTCATTGCTGAATATCCCGTAACCATGTTGAGATACCCCAACTATTCCTACTGTGCAAGGTGCTGGCTTGGGTATCAACATTTTGAAGCAGTTACAACCTGTATTTTTTTGAATGATAATGGTCGATTATGTGAAAAAAATTGAGCAGAATTTTTGTTTCAGTATTTTTGCTTTGTGATAGGAATAGGAAAATGGAAAAATGTCATTCCGAGATAATTGACTTTAAAGGTTGTACCTTCCCATACGCAAAAACTGTCTGTTAATATGTGAGAATGTATGTCAATATATATTTTGCTATGGGGGTTTTCCTGATTTCATTTCTGACGTCAGTTGCGCTTTTATTGAAATCTAGTTAGTCTGTCTGTCTGTCGGTCTTTCTGACAACTCGACAATCTATACGTCAAATGAAAAGGGCACACCTAAATCTAAATGTTTGGCTTTAGGGGTTTTCCTGGTTGCAAAATTCATTTAGAGTGTCAGTTTTACATTTCATGACTTACAAATTGTCTGTTTGGTTGTCAGTTATATTTTGACGGACAGACTGATAAACATACAGACAGAAACGACTAGGCCCAAATTAAATAGTGACATCGAAAATGAAGTCACGGACCAGCAAAACACATAGGAAATTTTTTTAGGCAAATAAGTATGCTTTCTAATGTTTTTGAGACATACTGACGGATAGATCGACAGTGAAACGGACGTACAGTAATATCTCGATTTACGTAAATTTTCCTGTTTACGAATTTGAGTTTCTGGTTACAGCATTCTTAGACCTTTAGCTTCGCCGAAGATAATAAACTGATCCACGGTCCAATGCGTTGCGGTCATTTATCTTAAATTTTATCTGCGGCGCTGAATCTTTCTGCCAAATACTAACCACATGAGCGCTACTGTACATAATAAAAATATTTGTTTACCAATAATTGAGGGAAAGTGGTACGGTTCAATGTGACTTAGTACAGTACCGCTTTCAAATAACGTCGTATTGGTTCCTAATAGGATCCTATTAGGATCCAAGTCACTGATTCACTACTATTGGAGTTAGGATTTAATTGGAAATGAAATTTAGCCCAAATTCCAGACTTGGAGGCACTTAGGATTTTACTTGGATTTCATTAGGAATTTAATTGGAAATCGGCGCTTACTTTGATGTCTGGAAGGTTGGACTCAGACTATGCTTGTGCTGGTCTACTTCTTCTCTATCCTGTCAATCATTAAGATGTATAGAATGGACTAGACTCAGCCTAAAGTTTGCGTAGTGTTCAGTTCATTACATTGAGGTATGGATATCAATGGAAAATGACACTCCTCACTGTACCTTGTATTACCAGCCTCTGACGTGAATAATATTTAAAATATAAACTCTAATAGATGAAATCCACACATCCGCACATAGTTAACGTCCGTGGGCTGGTGGGCTCTGGAATAATTTAAAATCGTATTGAACTTACAAATAAATGTAGGACCACACACTGTATTTATTAATATTGAACATATATGTTGAGTAATAAAGAGTAAAACACAATGTTTGTGTAATTATTAACAGAATAAATATTAGTTTATTTTCATTTATTAGTTTAATTAATAATTAGACAGGGGCTAAAACTGGGCGACTAAATAAATGTATAATATCCACGGGAAATTTTCATTTCCTATACACATTGACATTCTGCTTACTATACAAACAATGTTTGCTGTAAGGGGAGTACAGGGGTAGATAATTGGGTGTTCAATTATTATTATAGTCTTAAAAATAAATATGGGCATTTAATTATTAGCAGCCCACTTACTGCCTAACACGCTGTATCTCATTGTGTAGTTAAATATCCGTTCGGCCAATAGTAAGTCATTGATTAGTCCCCAAGGAGGGCTAGGGACTATAGCCCCCCCCCCCCCCCCTCCCTTCCTGACATAGATAAACTGTAATATTGAATGCTATATTTTACTGAAATACACAAGTTCCGTATTTAAACATAACACCCACAAAGCACATTACACTCTCCAAGCAGATTCCGCAACATGTCACAATCATTATCGCTACCACTACTAAAAATAAATGACATAACATCCTACAGGAATTAACAGACCCTTATGAGTTTAGTGGCGGTTTGTAACAAACTTAACCTCTTGGCATAATGATATTAATATGAATTATAAATTATATTTATTATACCATGGAAATGGTAAAATTGCCAGATCTAAAAAGTTCGCACAATAATTTAAATAAAATTATTAAAAGTTTGACGTCCGAATACAATCAGATTACGCCTTAGCAGCCTAACTACTTGTTGAGGCTCACTCAACGTGTTGGTGGGCCTATTTTACACAAGCGGCGATACCTTTACCGTATGGTAGTTAATGTGTCCAGATGTTGAGTTAAAGCTAGTAGGTGTACTTTGCATATTTAACATTAGCCTATGGGGAGTATCGTTGTTGTAAGACAAGTCAGGGGAAGGGAAATACAACTCAACCACTACTAGACAAAGCGGCTCTCTTTACTACTTTCAGCTATCCCGGGAGGTTGATTGACAGACACTTCTAAGCTTTGATATTTAGCCGCTCTAGGTAGACTTACATTAGGCAAATTCCAAGTGATTTCCTAAAGGTTATTTATTTCCTATTAGGTTCCTATTAGGATCCTATTAGGATCCAATAGGACGTTATTTGAAAGCGTTACTGTAGTAGTAGTATTTTATTGACATTGATAATATTGTTAATAATATAAAGCACAGCACATTCACAAATAATAAGCGAAATAGGAAATGAGGGAACTGTTAAACCGTATTCAAAAAATAGTACCTAATTATAATGTCCAAAATATTCAAATGATATAAACAACGATAGTTCAATACTAATATAGTAATTACAGTAGATATAAGTACTAATCGCCGAAAACCTGTATTACTTCATATATATATTTACATAGAGACCCTAAATTATTATTATTACCATAGAATAATACATTAACGTTATCAAAATCCAAATTTTCATATTTATTCCGTAATTTTGTGGTTAAAGGGCAGAAAAGTAAAACATGGGGTTCATTTTGTACAGAAATTTTGTCGCACTCACACACCCGCTGTTCGGTCGGGGTTCGGCTCCATCTACCCTTTTCTATCCTTAGGTTGTGTGACATTAGTCTGATACGGGTGAACCCTATCCGGATATAATCTGGCAGGTATAGGTCGCGTTTTTTATACAACTGGTGTGGTTCGAGCTTGGGGTTCATTATTTCGCGATATGTCCAGAATTTTGTTTTTGATTCATCTTTAGATCTAATTTTACTGCGGACTGTTTTTAAAGTATCACCATCTACTGATAGGTCAGTATCAGTTAAAATTTTATAGGCCGGTGTATTTGCAGATTTACAGAGCTCGTATACTTGGTAAAATGGGATATCTATATCTGTGTTCTTTAACATCTTTGATAGATAATTTTTCCGAGAGTTACAAATACGGGACTCAAGAGGTTGTATTCCGGCTTCAATTAAACATAGATCAATCGGTGTCCGTAGTCTAACACCAAGGAGTGTCCTTACCATACGGTTATAGTATTTTTCGACTATTTTTGTATTGCATGTGAGCCAAGATTCGGATGCGTAGGTAAGTGATGCTAATATTCCGGCTTCAAATACTTGTCGTTTTAGAATGAACGGCATACTTGTGTTTTTTGCACAAAAAATGGCAAATTTGTTAGCGGTTTCTTCCCAGTGGGGTTCCTGAAATTTGAAACATGAGGTCATTTTACCATCACTTGTAAAAACTGCACCTAAATATACATAATTTGTACAATGAGAAACGTAACATGATTCACTGAGTACGAAAGGTTCCTTGTCATCCCCAGTACCGTTGATTACAAAAAATTTGTTTTGTTTGTTTTTTTTTGGGTTAATAACCATTCCAGAATAGTTACAATAATCGTAAAGTGCATTTAGTTTACTTGTACATGTTCGCCGTGATGTAGATAAGATGACAGTATCATCCATTAACAAAAGTACCTGGATTGCTCCAAGGAAATCATCACTAGAAACAGCATCAAATATCATAGTAACTAACTTATTTAAATATAAACAAAACAAGGTGCCGCTAGATGGCGCCCCTTGTCTAACACCTATTGTAGAAATAATACATGCAGTTTTTAGTATACTTTTAGTAGATGAATACAAGGCTTTTATTGATAATATAAATAATTTGCCGCAACCTAAAGATCTCAAGTATTGTAACATCTTATCTCTCGGCACTTTGTCATATGCTTTACAAAAATCCACAAATACAATAAATAATTTAACCTTTTTATGTACAGCATAATCGATAAGTAACCTAAGAGACAGAATGTGTTCCAGACAGCCACGGCCTTTCTGAGCACCGGCTTGACATTTATTAATATTGCACCACTTAATTAAACGGTTATTCAGTAATATATCATAAATCTTGGCTAGACTAGTCATAATACTAATGCCCCTGTAGTTTCCGCAGAGTAAATGATTACCGGATTTAAAAATAGTCACCAGCTTACTAACTCCCCAAGAGGTAGGGATAATGTTACTTTGAAAAATACAGTTAAATAAGGATAGGAAGAATAATAGCCAGTTACCGGGTAACCAGGTAAAAATCCCCGGGCTGATTCCAATGTAACCTTTGTTAGTATTTAGGCTAGACATAGCTTCCGCTAGTTCACGTTCTGTAAATGGGTCGTCAACGATCGGGATGTAAGGAGCGTTGTCTGTGATACAGTCAGGTATAGTCAGTCCGTCATTGGGGTTCAGTAACCTCTCAAAGTGTTGCTTAAAGTCGTGGTCGTTGGGTGAGTCATCACTTCCGGTAGACGGTTCGTTAATATTACCTTTCCAGTCTAAGGATCGCCATATCGTTCTGGAGTCATTGGTTTTAAGAATACGTTCCCAACGAGATATAGATGGGTCAACAGGACGGTTGTCTGGCGGGCGGGTAGAGTTCTTAGCAGTTGAGTTAATCGTCTCCGATGCCCTACATAATAGGTCATCAAGACTGGGTAAGTCTTCGGATATGTTGCATAAATCTGGTGTTGTAATATTACTCATCGCGGATGTAAATGTCGATTGGTCAGTCCTGTGGTGGGGAGGTCCCCGTCGTTCGTGTGTAACAGAGTTTGATGTGGGTTTGATTATATATTGACATCCTAAACTATTAGCTCGTTCTAACAATTCAGTGGAATAACAACTATGTGATATATTTACATTAACACAAATAGAGAGAGGAGCATGGTCTGACCCAGCGCGTTGGTTATCAACCACAAGATTACAAATACAATCTAAACAATTACTACTGGATATACACAAGTCTAGTTCCGATATCCATTGGTTGCCCTTCCGGTAAGACAGCCCACCCCCATAATTGCACTTGGTAGTTTTTAAATGGTTCACAATAACAGAGCTAGGGGGCCGTCCAAGTATGACGTCTGCACTTTTCCCCAAAATGTTGACCCCCTCCCTCCCCTAAATCAGATGTCATCAGATAGGCGTAGACCTCCCCCCCCCCTAAATCAGATTAAAAAAATTTTTGTAATAAACTATTATATTATGAAGATTATTTATAATCACTTGTAAATCACTCAAATCGTCCTAATCACTGAAACATGGTGACTGGTAACTGAAACAGAAGGTCGTGCTACGGGCCTTCGGGAGCTTCGAACAATTAAAATAGGCAAGCTATTTACTCTTCTGCTATATCTCTTCTAGCACCTATAAATGAACATGCTGACGTCAGATTTTGGCTGACCCCCTCCCCTCCCCTCATCAGCACGTCATCAGATTTTCCCAACCCCCCTCCCCCCCATAAAGTGCTGACGTCATACTTGGACGGCCCCTAGTACCTGCACAAATATTACGTAGACTATGACCATTAGCATTAATAACATTATCAACAATGCCGATGTATTCGGCTTGTTCATTCAAAAAGCAAATATCTGGTGTACCTACTCTAGCATTTAAATCACCTAAAACTATAAAACTTTCATTATATAACAGTGTACTATGTAAATATGCGAAAAGGGAATTGTCATAGTACGGTGAGTCCCTCGGGGGAATATAGCAGCCACAAAATAGTAAGTTCGGGTTAAATGTAAAGCTAACATAAATTTGACCTTCTACGGTAGTTTGTACGGAACTTATATACTTTACCAGGTCAGATTTAACAAATAGAGAAATTCCCCCGCGGTGTGTAAATTTTGAAGGGTGTGGGTAATGGATGAAACCTGGGATCCTGAGTTTAGCATTAGTTTTAACCTCTGATAACCAAATAATGTCAAAATCGTTTAAGTAACTGATAATCGAGTCGTCTTCGAGTTTATCCTTAACACCGCAAATATTCCAGGAACAGAGTTTGAGTTTTTTCCATGTCATAGAGGATTCAACCAGTGACTGTGCTGCGTAACCCTAGTGGTGAGGGTTGGTGAGCACAGATTGGCCGATTACTACTCCGTTGCGAGTTATTACCTTACGTTTGTAATCGATTCGGATCATAGCGGTCTGATTTTCGGGTTGTTGGCGCGCTTCATATGCTTGTTTTCGGAGTCGACTTTCTTCTTGCCGAACTATAGGGTTGGTGTCGCGTCTTATATAGACCTTCTTGAACGTTTCCGATTCTTTTAAGTTCTTAGCTGAACTAAGAATAACATTTCGTATTTCCTTATTCTGTAGGATCATTAGGATTGGGCGAGGGCGGGTAGGATCGGTAGTCGCAACTCCAAGACGGCGAGCGGACCATTCACACAACGGGTTCGGTGTTCCGATCGCGTCCAGCATCTCGTTTAGAGCGGTTACGTCTTCCACGCCACTAGTTGCCGTTTCTTTGATACCCGTTATCACTATGTTACACTCACGTTCTTTATTATCTATCCGCTCGATAAACGCCTGTTGTTTACCGATTATCTCATAGGCTTTATCCAACTTACAGGTTAGACCTTGAACGGACTCGCGTAGTGAGTTGATCTGTTTGACCTCAGTGCGCAATTGTCGCAATTCTTCAAGTATCTGTACTGTTATCGGGCTCCGATCTTGGTTTAGGCCTACACCATCCAATGTGCTCGTATCGTCGTCGTCCAATGTAATCGAGTCAGCCTCCCGATATAAGGATAGTGCCGCTTTAAGTTGCGCATTCGTTAGGCTGTTGACTTGGGAAATTGTGAGTTTACGAATATCGTCGATAGAGTCGGTAGGGATCGACCTACGTTGTTTCTTTGGCGACATGCTGATGGATACCGGATACCGGTTATTACCCAAAGTACAGAAATATATAAAAAAGCAGTACAGTCAGACAGACAAGACCAAGTTTTTTTCAAGTCTTCGTTTTTCAAGTCTTACAACTTGCTTAACTGTGTCGTCTTTGCAGTGTCTTGATATACTGGAGGGTGGTATAATGAATTAGTTGCATTATTATAATTATAATTAATCAAAAATTGTGATTGGTTGTGCTTAGAAAGGATGGCAAGGTTGGGCTAAGAAAGGATGGCATGTTGTGCTAAGAAAGAATGGCAATCTGGTTGTAACCAACTCCAATCAGCAATTAATAGAGAATAACGGTCAGATAGATAGACACGGCATAACTTAGGTCAGCTCAGTGAGATGCACCATCCTACAGGATCGGGTAGACATGTGGGGCGAGCCACGAAAGTAAGCGAGCTTAACATACGGGTACCACAAACTCAATCGGTGTATGTGGGGCGAGGCACTACGTAAGTGAGCCTTAGCGTAGGGGTACCATTAATCAACCTGTCGTTCTGTGGGGCTATGTGAATTAGGCTAGGATGAACGACTGGGGTGGGTATGAAACTTCTGTACATAGGACAAGATATGGATTATTTATATTCTTAGCCAGCCAGTGGCATCTCTCCCTGCCTGCTTGCCTGACTATTCCTATGACTGACTACCTACCTATTAATTTATTCTCAACCTGTTTAACTGGTATTTGATTCCTACAGAGTCTGTGGGGCGAGCCACGAAGTGAGTGAGCCTTAGCGTAGTGGTACCATTAATCAACCTGTCGTTCTGTCGTTCTGTCGTGTTCAATTTTAAACGTTAATAACTCGGCCAATCTTTGATGAAATCTATCCAAACTTGGTACACATGTTGTTTGGCAAAAGTTTAGAAATTTTCCAAGTAGAATTTCCGTGTGGCCTTCGAGAAGCTAAGATAATAGCAGTTAATTAGTTAATTAAGTTGATTACGGTGAAAACACCATTTTCAACCTGCCTTTTAAAGGAAATTAATTGTTTTACAGTATAAGATTTAAATAATTATCCAATAAATGACAGATATAATAACATAAATACAATCCATTGCATGGCTGTTGTGTAAGCTTATATATGAAATAGTTTATTCCACAATGTATATATGTCTGGTTATTTTTTAATTGAATTTTTGCAAAGTAGTAAAATTAATGTTCTTAAAAATAATATTATTATTTTATATGTAACCTAGGAAATTAGCTACATTTTTTCGCTGCAGCTTTAAGAGTGTACATTGATTTAATATTATTTCAATACCCATATTACTACATCGGCATAAGATGCGTTGGCGTTGTATCACACATCTCCACATATCACACATCTCCACATAGATGTATCAACAGTTACTCGCACAGTTTCGAAACTTCGCATAGTTATAACTGTATAAAGATCGTCAGTCTGCGTTTAGGAAAAATATTTTATGACAAAACAGGACAAGCGACGAGCGCAACGATGCATATAATGAAGACGAGTACTGCGTTGACTAAATTATTATATAAACCACCTGGCTTCACATATTGATCGCATCCCTAGTTATTATTATTATAAAGATCGTCCTAGCCTGCGTTTAAGAAATATATTTAAATACAAAACAGGACGAACGCAACGAGGCTTATAATGAAAACGAGTACTGCGTTTATTATATTCCTATAAACCACCTGGCTTTGCATATTGAACGTGCGATTGGAAATAAGTTCGTGCTACCCTTCCGTGGGTGGTAGATGTCGCAGTTATGTATTGGTGGTTGGGAAGGGTGGGGGGGGGGGGGGAGATTAAAAGGGGTGAACACGTACTGTCCCCCTTTCTTTGATTGATTGGTGGTGTGGGTAAATTTCTCAAAACCTGATTTTGTGATACAGTCGCTCAATTTTAATTTGTATCTCATAACTGGGCCTCGTGCTGCGCGAAGGCCCCACGAACGTGTTGTTAATGTACAGTATTTATTGCTTTAGCTAAAGGACAGATTTAATAATGATTGTCAATAATATTAAATACCAGAACTATAGGCTTATATCCGAAGTAATTTATTCCACAAAATATTGGGCTGGCAATTTATTAATGGGATTTATGTGGAATGATCTAAAAAATAATATTATCATTTTATTGAGTCCTTATAATATTAGCCAAATTGCATACCCAACAAATTGAACGTAATTAAAGCTACTGTACTTCAACTAGTCATTTTGTTCCTTTTCAAAATAGGAACTTAGGTCCTTGTCCAGATTAGCTTTTTCTGTTTGGTATAGGACACTGTCTTTTTGAACTCCAACTTCTTTTCCTCTCGGAGTTTCATTCGACTGTTTTTTTTCTTTATTTGTTGTCCAACTTCCTTTTTTTCCTCTACGTCGATTATTCTTTTTTTCTTTGTTCTTTTTGACCTTGTTTTTTGTACAATCATTCTTTATTACTTTTTCTTTTTTCCCTTCTTGTTTTTTTCCCGTCTTGTTTTCGTTCACCTTTGTTTCCAGTCTCGCCGATAAACTGGATGCTTCCATGAAAAACTGCGTCATAAAATGTCGCCATAAATAATAAATATTATACAGAATATTATATTATATATTGCTTAGAGACAGGGGGGAAACTGGACGCAAATCCCACCTTGGCGAATTAATATCCCGCCTCAATGTTAAATGAGCAGGTACAATGGCACGTTATTTTAACCAAAACAATAAACTAAACACAATAGAACAGGATACAGTTTCATTTTTGACAGTAATCATCCGTTATTTGCGCCTAATTTCCCCTGGAGAGTGATGAATTTATATTGCGTCCAGCCCCCCCCCCCCCCCCCCCCCCCCCTGAATATCTGAATACTAATTAGGCCTACTGTACTTGGTTAATAACGCTGTGCGTACCAACACTCAAAAAAGGCGTCACACTGCCGCCTTTTTCATTCTAAATATTTCAGGACCATGCTCATTAAAGCGGCATTGTACCAGCTTTATGTAATTATAACTTAACCCCTTGGGCGCCTGTGCCGCCTTTACATATTTCATATTGACCCCAGGGCCGTAGGGTGCCGACTATTTAAAACCTCTTATAACTTTGTTATAATTATTGGGACGGAAAATTCGCGTTGGGCAGGAAAAACTGGTCTATAAAAGTTAATTTAATATTGCTTGAAGGGATTCCTATTGGTTTGAGTGTAGGCCTACTTTAAATTACATAATTTATGAAATCACATGAAATATAAATTCAATTTATAAAATTTAAATTGAATAATTATGTTACAAATGATTAAGGCGGAAGTGTTCCGCCCGTGTGGTGTTCAAAGGTGAAAGATTTCAAATAAATCCTCTATATATTAAAATATCTGGTACGACAAGAAATAAAAATTTAATTTAATTTAATTTAAATTAAAAAATAAAAAATATACTTTTCTTGGTCCTTAGGAGGAACAATTTATGTAATAAATTTTTCTTTGGTGCACAAAGGTGTTAATAGCTTAACGTCAGGATAAATAAAAAAAAACCGACAAAATAAGTATAATAATGGATGTACAAAATTAAATCTACTATTTTCAAGAAAATAAAAACAATGAATTTGGCAGAATCTGAATTACTGTATATATTAGCAATACTTTGGTATTAAAGGGCGTACTATTATGTTTTAATTAACAAATGCAGTAAGTTGTGTTTTATTAAACATCAGGTCAACCTTGAGTAATACGTGATATAATGGAGTGATTGATTATGTTGTAATTATTCAAAATCAAAAACCTTGATTAAAACGGTAAATCAATGACCGAGTTACACTATTACTTTATCAGATAGCAGGAGGGGGGGGGTTACTTTCAAAGCAATAAAAATTATTCCCTCTCCAGGAGAAATTCGACGCAAATAACAGCTGATTACTTTCAAAAATAAATCTGTAATCTGTTCTATTGTGTTTAGTTTATTGTTTTGGTTAAAATACCGTGTTAAAATAACATCATAAGACTTATTTATTACATGGGAAAAAATTAGAACTTATTTACTATTCTCGAAGCATTTTATTTACCGAACGCCATCTAGATAAAGGGTCGAGAGAATATTGAAAAAAATATTTTACGTTTTTTTCCCATGTAATTAATACGTAATTATGTTGTTAAAGTGGTACTTTTTTTAATTAATTTTTCTTTAACTTATTAATTAATTAATCTTAAAATTCTTTAATTAAAATATAGAACGATATAGAGTTACAAAATAAATTGAACTGCAGTATTTTACTATATTGATTCCATAGTTACTGCGATTCCAATTATTGCGAAGCAGGACCTTATCGCCCCTGGAACTTATCGTCCCTATAAATTGGATTTCTATTGGGAACTTATCGCCCCTGGGTCTTTACCGCCCCAGGTCCTTTATCGCCCCTGTCATTATACAGTGTGCAGGATACTTTCCCCCAACTTTCTCATACTTCCTCTAAGTCACATATTTTACTGTACTGTAGTTATAGTTTAGATTCGTTCGAGTTTATCTTCGATTTATCACTCTCAGCGTTTCAAAATTGTTTGGTTATGGCTATAATTTGGAATATAGATGCCTAAGATGCCATTCTACAGGACAGGTCAGAAATTTTATTTTTCGCTATTTAATATTAGTTACTGTAAT
>JAUCBJ010005493.1:0-55277 GCA_032718475.1 Nemertoderma westbladi
GCTACCGGTAACGCACAACACTGCTCACTGATATGCCGACAGTTACTGACTTTGATCAGGTATAAAGAGATATGCACTGGACTCAGGTAGTGTCTGTCAAACAACATTAGATTCACTACAAACGCAATAATAAAGTCGCAATTGTTGTACATAACCCTTCTCTCTAACCTGTAGTGTATCAAGGATATTGGGAAAATTGTGGGTTGATTATTGATATTCTTCAACTAATAACATCCAATTATACTGATACAAAATTACAAACAGTAAAAGCAGTATGACGGTAGGTTAAGATATAATTAGATTGCATTGAATCGTTAAGTTATAAATTGGAATCGTGTCGAATCGAATCGGATCGAATCGGATCGAATCGATAATAGCTATGCTTTCTATAATTTAGCCTACTAATGTTCTTATAAAAAGGCAGAAACATTGCGTCATTCCAGCCGATCTTCAGGCAGTATGGAACGACATAAACACTGAGTTTGGGAGCTGCTGTAGGTATCTCTTCAAGGAAAACGCAAATCACCCTGATTGGTTGTTAGACCAAAACAAAGGAACCAGGAGTCCAATGAGAGCTCCCTCCACGTCATCATCCAGCTGGGAGATGTCGTAATCAGAATCCTTCCCTTGACATAGTGACAGTGAAATGCCGCATTGCGGGTTGTGTACCCTGCTACGTCCGCATAAAGCACACATTCAGAAGAATCTATTTTATGTCCGTTAAAAACACTTATACAGCACCCCGAGGGCTAGGGGATCCAATTATATCTGTAAACGCTTTTACAGCAGGTTTCAGAGTATTTCAGCGTATGGGGGAAAAACTGGATCGCGGGGCGAAGGACCAGTTGCATCCCACAGAAGCTTTTACAAAGATATAAAAATAATTATACTTAAAAATTATACAGCTGTAATCCCCACACCCCATTCCATTATAGTTTTTAATTAGTTCAAGTGATTTGCTTTAAGAAATGTGTTTTTAATTGATCTAAACGTAATTATGCTATCAAAATACCACCGTCTCTCTATACTTCCAGCTCCATCATTCATTGGCATGCTTGCTATTGCCTAGCCCAGCAGCTGCTGGCGCTGGGAACCGGTCCAACAACCTCAGCACTACTTGGCATCGGGTAATTACATCAATAGGACATAGGCACAAGTGTAAGGTTACTAATAACCCAGCTTGCTTTATCTCGCAAAATGATTGGCTAAGTATTTAATCGTGATTCTCTAGAATAATTAACTAAATAATTTCGTTGAGGTGTTGGTTGACATGATCAATTAATCCGTGGCCGGAGACGACCCTTCGATAGCTGCTACTCACAGCCCTAGTTTTGCCCCCAATAATTTAATTTAACTAGTAGTTGAGTATTCATGATTCTAAATTAATTAGTTAACAATTGATTGGATTATTATTGCAATGATAATTCTCAATGCTAAAATTAACCGACCCCCGTTCCGCTGTAGGTCTAGTTTATCGACTCACCGATGCCATGGTAACCCACACATTTAACCCGTAGGATGAGTGCGCCGTAAGGTCTATGGCCGTCTGTACATCCGTAACTGAGTACGTCGTTCTCCATATACGGTTCCGCGTGAATCCCGGCCACGAGTCGCGAGTTCTCTATACTAACGACAGGCGGCGCGTCGCACTTGATCCTATTAGCCGGGGCCTCCGGAAGCTTGAGGGAGCCGCCCTTGGGGCACGAGGTCTCGTCCTTCCGATCGATACAGTCAACGATGTCGTTGCACAACTTATTGGCGGGAACGCAATCCCCGGTGTCGCACCGGATCACGCAGTCGTAGTTACTCGTGTCCACGCACAGATAGTTGGGCTCCCGATTCCAGACTCCGTTCACCGTGCAGCTGATTAGTACCGCGGCCATCCCGGACACCATGTAGCCGGCCTTGCAGCCGTACAGCACCGTCGTCTTGGCGTGGTACCTCCGGCGTTTTCTCGAGGCTACGATTCCGTTTACCACTCGTGGTTGACTCGGGGGCACGCAGGTGACCAGCCTAAGGGAATATAATAAGTGAAGGTTCCTGTAGTATGTAGCACAACAGTGTAGTACAATTAGCATTATCGAAACCAAAATGAAACATTTTTTTTAGAAATATTAAAACAGGCTGAAAGCTATAATGATATCATTATTGTCATACATGTTGTTAACAGTTCGAAAGTGAAAGTAATTTCGGACTGACGAGCTTAAGATTGGTTCCAACTGGTGGTCGGATAATATTTCCGTGGGGAAATTTTTAAGGTTTTTATTATCTTTTTTTTTAATTAACTGTTAATATAATTAATTTGGAAGAATTTTCAAAAAAGATATTTTAAAAAATATATAATACGTAAGTAATTATGCAGCAGCCTAGTGCAGCTATGGATGTCAGTTATTTATTATATAATGATTATTATTAATATTAAGATTCCGGTCTTACATCGGGCGTACCTGGGTCGTTTCTTTGGCCGCTTGATGTGGGAGTTGTCGGTGGGGCAGTGCGTTTCGTCCGCCTCGTCCCGACACTGACGGTGGTAATTACAGACCTTATCCGCGGGAACGCAGACCTTCCCGTCGTCGCAACGCAATGCGCATTCGTAATTCCGCTCGTTGAGACAAATAAACTTCGGGGATCCCGACCATTCGCCGCTCTCCAGACACTTTATATCGGTTCCCTCCATCCCGGACACGATGAACCCGTCCGCGCAACCGTAATGCAGGATATCGCCGGACACGTAGGACCTCCCGAGCTGCGCGGTCGAGAGCAGCTGACTGTTGCGGATCTGGGGGTGCGGAGGCGCGGCGCAAGTCGCTTTGAGTCGGGGAGTAAACTCGGGGAGTTTGAGAGCAGCGCGGTTCGGCGGACAGGAAGATTCGTCGAGTTTATCTCGACACAACTCGACTCCGTCGCAGATCTTATCCGCGGCGACGCAGGTCTGTTTGTCGCAGGTCAGCGTGCAGTGGTAGTCAGTGCGGTCCAGACATAAGTAGTTGGGTCCGGCGTTCCAGACGCCGTCCTCGGTGCAGCGGACCTGGCTGATTGCGGCCCCGGACACCATCCGCGTCCGTCCGGCACATCCGTACACCACCGCGTCCCCCGCGTGGTACGGTATCGGATGACTCCCGTTCACTATGACGCCGTATCGCACAAGGTTCTCCGGCGGTCCGGGACATTGCGCCTTTTTAATGGGTTTGTATATCGGAATGGCTAATAGATTGGCGCTATCTGGACACGATGATTCATCCGTCTGAAAAGTATTTGAACGATATAAATAATTATAAACAAAACCAAATAACTATACATAATCAGTTCAAAACTGAAAGTTCTTATATCTGAGGAAACTTGTCGTGTTTTTGTTCTCATTAACATAAGACACTACTTTATGTCCTACCGAGAAACTACCGATTATTTGTATTCCAGGTTATTTAACATTATCACCATATTGTTTACCTTATCTATGCAATCGTTTATTTCATCGCAGACCTTATTGGCTGCGATACACTGCTCGTTGTCGCATCGTAAAGCACACTGGAAGTCCTCGGTTAGTAAACAAATGAAACTGATCTTTGGACTCCATCCGCCAGTCTGGTCGCAGAAGGTAGCCACCCTGGCCATACCGGATACCATATACCCTTCCTTACACTCGTACTGCAGTCGCTCCCCCTCCCGGTACGGCAGTTCGTGGCCCGCCACGGCCCGACTGTTCGCGTCCACTCCCCGCGGGAACTCCCGACAGAAGGCCTTCGCGTTGGGCCGCGGCAGCCGTATCTGGGCGCCGTCCGTCGGACACGAGGCCTCGTCCTGTCCGTCCCGGCAGTCGCTGGACCCGTCGCAGACGTTGTTCGCGGCCACGCAGACCCCGCGGTCGCAGCTGAGCGCGCACTCGTAGCTGTCCGATCGGAGACAGAAGAAGTTGGGTTCCCGGTCCCACCGCCCGGTGGCGCCGCATCTAACGTCAGTGAACTCGAGACCAGACACCAGGTACCCCGGTTTACACTTGTAGCTGACAGTATCCTCCTCGTAATAAGGTAGTAGATGCAACCCGGAATCAACCAGGGCGTTGTCAATCTTAGGTTTGGGCGGCTCCTTACATTCCGCTTTGGGTTTCTCCTTAAATTTCGGCAGTTTGATTGGCTTCCCGTCCATGGGACACGATGATTCGTCGACATTGTCGTTGCGACAATCGGCGACGCCGTTGCATACCCCGTCAGCGCGAACGCAGTCCCCGTTGCCGCATAGTAACGCGCACTGGTAGTTATCCTCCTCGAGGCAAATAAAGTTTGGTTTATTTCCCCCACTCCACTCCCCCGTTGGGAGACACATAATGTCGGTGAGTTCTAGGCCAGATACGATAAATCCTTTCTCACATCCATATCTGATAATTTGCCCTGGAGAAAACAGTAATAACAGAGGATTAATACCTTAGCTCATGTTCTTCACTATAGCCGCAATTTCCAAACACAGCATATCTCTATTAATACCTACTAGCTCCCATTTACTCTAATAATTATTGTGGTATAATTATATTTTTTCCCTAGAATGGAGGAAAAATAAAAAAAATAATATTTAATAAATATTCCATAAATTATTTATTAGTATTGCTATTTATTAATATAAAAAGTTACAAATATAAGTAAAGGCACCAATATAAGGGCCAATATTATGGGTAAGGGTATGTTTAATTGATAAATTAATTCTTGAATTAGTTTTCTCTTATCTCCACTAAGATTTGCCATTAGTCACAATTATTATACCCTAATAATTACGTTTATCCACTAAAGTCATGAAGTGTTATTTATACGTCACTAACCTTCTTCCAGTTTGGAGCCGCTCGCGACTTGAGTGAGTAGAACGCTGTTCCTAACGTCGACGCTAGTTGGCGGGGCGGGGCACTCCGCGGTGTCCTTAACGGGTCGTTTAATCGGCGAACCGTCGTCCGGACAGGAGATCTCGTCGCCGAAATCGAGACAATCCGCGACCCGATTACAGATCCGGTCGCCGGAGACGCAGACAGAGTTGGAGCAGCGGAAGGCACAGCGGTAGTTGCCGGCGTTGAGACATATAAACACGGGTGGGTCGCCCCATCGGCCACCGGGCTCGCACACGGTCGAGGTGGCCGCTAATCCCGAGACCATGTAACCCGGAGCGCAGTCGAACTCGGCTCGGTAGCCGAGTTCGTAGGTGTCCGATGGGTTGCTCAGCACCGCATGTTGGATCTTGGGTCGCGTCGGCGGTGGGCACGGAGGTTCAGTCGGTTCGCCCGCCGGTCGAATGATCTCCCCAGAATGCGGACAGCTAATCTCGTCCCAATGGTCGGTGCAGTCTTCCACCTAGAACGTATACGTAAACGTAAAACAAACGGGAGATAGATAATATAACACGCTGGGAGCAATTAGTCTTGTTTTTATTCAAACTGATAGTATGTTGTTGCATGTTGAAATGAATTGTTCCCTTGTTCACTGTTATTGTAGGTACAGTAGGCCTACACGTACCGGTAAAGTACTACTTAGGCTTCTTTAATTTCAGTTTTGAACCACCTGCATATAAGATCTGACGATGGAAGGACATTTAAACTGAAACACAGTGGCAATGGCTGTTGTCGCATCCGAATTAATGCAACAATTCGTGGCGATAACACATCTATCGCCGGCCACTAAATCGCCGCAGCGTTACTTGTGGTCCGATGCGTTCGCTGTACTAAACCTATTCGAGCTCGCGAGATTAACCAAAGACAAACAATTCGAGATACACGCGCTGGACCTCATAGAACAAGTCCACGACACCTTAGGTAAACACAGAGAGGATGACCCCTTGGGGCGCGCGGGATGGCTGTCAGGAGAGAAAGATGCGACGCACCCGTGTAGAGCGGGACTGCGGATAGGCGAACAACTACCGGAGTGTAGCGAGGGCAAACGAGACAACGAGATAGAAAGTGACTCGGATGGACAATACTATCATCATCTTACTAAATGGATGTTCGCGCTCAACGTTGCTTCCAGTACTACCGGCGACGCACGCTACAACGATAACGCTATTGAACTCGCCAGAGCCGCACATAAAGCCTTCGTTTACGCCACAGGGGCGCGAAACTCTCTCCGTCTTTATCGGAAGATGAGCATCGATCTAAGCAAACCCTTAGTGAACTCCATGGGCCATCACGATCCGCTAGACGGGTTGATTAGCTACCTGGAGACCGATCCAAAAGGTCTGTACAATGAGATCGCGGATCTGGCGTCTGTATGCGGCGACAACAAGGCCTGGGTTACTAATGACGCCATGGGTATTGGGGGGTTGCTATGCGACATGTACCGCCTCTCTGTGCTCGCGACCAGAGGCGTGCTGGACGATTACCCCGGGTTACTGGCCTCCGTTATCGAGGCTGCACGACTGAGTTTAGAATCGTTCTCCCTGTGTAGTCTCCCTACCGAGTACCGCACAGCGTTCGGGGAACTGCGTCTATCTCTGGGTCTACAAGGGATCCCGAGAGCCAAGGTTCTACTCCACGGGAAATCCGATACGATCCGACATCTAAAGAAACTCGAGCGATTGGAGAAGTTTCTGCCTCTAGTCGATAAGATTCATTGGTTTTGGCGGGACGAAAGGAACCAGATGGCTCGCTCCTGGACAGAGCATCGCCACACCAACATGGTAATGTTGTCTACCAGCCTTCTACCTGCGGCATTCTATAGGAATTAGTTGCCAAGACTAGACTATTATTCTACTGGCGGTATCATTTAAAATATTTTATTAATAATATCGTACTGTATTTTATCATAATTTATCTCCGTAACACAATTTATTTAAAGCAGTACCGCCCGACTAGTACCATAATTAATTTACTAACAATTCATTAATAAATTCGAGAATAATTAACAATTATTTTAATGAATTTTTTACTATTTTACATAATTGCTGGTCGAATGCAAAAAAATATTTCTCTCAATATGGAAGAATGTCAATTAACTAACGGATAGAAATTATATTTAACAGAAAAATATCTGTAAAAAAAGTTAAAGTAAAAAAATTATTAATTTATTTCTAGTAAAGAAATATTTCCCTGTTACAATATTGCACATTTACGCGAGTTTCTTTTTAAATAATAAACACGATTTAAATACCATTATACTGTAGTAACGTAGTAGGCAGTGATTCCGTCCTAAACTAAAGTTAATCTTCTAAATAATTTGCTAACCTTATCGCAAACATTGTCGGCCGATACGCATTTGTTGTTGTCACAGGTGAGCGCGCACAAATAGTCGTTGTTGTGAAGGCAAATAAAGTCAGGTTTACTCCATAAACCGTTACCGCATTGCGTCTTTATCATGGCTAACCCGGATACTATATAATCTGGCTTACAGGACAGCTCCAATTCAGCTTTGTCTTCAAACTTAAAGAATATTCAATTCCAGAATTATAATATACGAAAATGTAAATATTATATAACTATACACAGCTAAAACAGGATGTGTTATAACTTTATGGGACGGGTTACATTATAAGACAGTTGGCGCTCATTGCCCACTATATTATCTGCTTGTCAATCATCTACACCTGTAGTTCATCTTCGTGTGATTGCAAACACTAACTTACTAAATAATCAATCTATTAAACAGCCCTTTTCTTTAATCTACAGCATATGCCACGCTCCCATTATGCATTACAGTTGGATGGGCTGATACACGTTCCTTTTTCATCTATAATATTTGTGAACATTTATCCCCAAAAATAATAGTATAGTGGTAACAATAAACCTAAGTGTACAGGACACCGAAACCTACCTCGGATTTATCCTCATCGTACCACATCGCGTTCGGAATGGTTGTATTAAACTTGCCGCACTTCCTCCCGCTCGGCCGCTCTATATCGCCCTCCAATGGGCACGAACTTTCATCCGATCCGTCTTTACAGTCGGTCTCCCCATCACAAACTTTATCCGCCGAGAGACACTCACCAAGACAACTCATGGCGCACTCGTAATTCCCCTTCTTCAGACACAAATAGCTCACCGAGTCTTCCCACTCACCTGTGGAGGAACACGTCGCCGTAGTTTTCCGCTTTCCCGACACCATGTATCCCGCCTCGCACCGATACCGAATAACGTGTCCAACCCTATAGACCCCGGCAACCGACTTCAGCCCTGAATCTACCATCCCGTTTGTGGGCGGCTCCGGTATGTTCACCGTGCATGGCATCACCTTGGGTTGGCACTCGTAATCAGGCTGCCCGCTCCACTCTCCGTCCAAACGGCACACAATCACTGTCTTCTCGCCGTGTACGACTTCGTACTCCGCGGAGCAACCGTAGGACACAACATCCCCGGGACGGTAGACGGAAGCCCGTTCCCCCGACTCCACTACCCCGATTGGGGGTGGCGCAGGGGGATCGGGGCACAATCGTAGCGGGCAGTGAAGATCCACCAGCACACTCCATTGTCCTGTTGGTTCGCAGATGATCGACTGTTTCGGAGTCCCGCCAGGACAGGCGTAGACAACCCACTCACCGGTAACATACACATCCTTCAACACCTCCATGACTTCGGCGTTCTCCAAAACTTCCGGCGGTGGGCTACATAATGTCGAGTGCAAACACTCATAGACAATGTGTGGAGTCCAAACACCGTCTTGGCATTTCGAGATTTTATCGATATTATTAGATGGACTGTATCCATCCTTACATCCGTATTCCACATGATCTTGCTCGAGGTACTTAATGCCCGACGATGCATCCACCGCAATAATTCCATTGGGGGGTGGATCCGGGGGATACTCGCAACCATTCCCCTCCATGCTCCTGAGGGGATCGTGCACATCTCGTGGGCTGCGAGAGCTCCTGTCTATTTCGTATTTACGTATCGGTTGTAGAAACCATGGAAACATTCGCGCTAGCTTGCTGGGCACGCATTCGTATTGCAGTTGTGACTGCATGGCTTTTTTGGGAAACGTGATCCATTTAACTTCTAATCAACAAAAATTAATGATTATGAGTCAGCTTTAATTTATCTAATTTTCCTTTGTATTTTGAAATTTGAAACACAGAAGGTTCATTTCTTTAATTAGGCAAAAGCTTATTTTTGGCCAAACTTCGCGAGTTGTAATCGTAGGGCGCTGGTTTTTGGCTCATTCTGTTCGGAATAATAACGTTTTTATTCAAATCCACTTCCAATTTTATAATCTTATTATGTTTTCTCATTAAAAAAACGCTGTGAAAAAGCATCTTTTAAAAAATTGTGTTCCAACATTCGAGATTTTGCACTCAAATAGATCAGTAAATTGCTGATTTAAAAAATATATGGGTTTTGAGGTTTTTATTCGTGGCATTGCAATAATTACGTCCCAAATGCATCCAAATCGTTGTTTTTCGGGAATAATTATTGGAATTGTATAAATGTGTGGTACTAAGACGTGATAAAAATACATCAGATATTTATTATTGTTAATGTTTCCAAGGAAACCTACCTATTGCATTTGTGGAAGCAGACGGACCATTGTGGTTGGAAATATATTTGTATTATTGATGTACCTAATACATTATAATGAGTTTATTAATAGGTATTATTACAAAGTTTATTTTGTTTTCTCATCGCGTTATAAGTTGACATAGATCATTCACAGCCTCAGTAATATTTACAACAAACTGTACGTACGGTATCTCTATCTACTGTACTGTATCTTCAAATATCCCAACCTAAGAGGCAGATCAATAATTATGTAGATTGTCTGTTGACTACGGAAACTTTTCCACCATATTTAACTATAAACATTTTGTTGAAAGGAAATTCATTTATTTAATATTCCGATTATTGTTATAGAAAAACGACGTTTTGGATGCATTTAAGACGTAATTATTGCATTAATGCCGCTAAATAACAACCTCTAAACCCATATGTTTTTGAAACCAGCAATTATCGCTTTATTACAGTGCAAAATCTCCAATGTTGAAATATAATTTTGAAAAAGATATTTTTCACAGCGTTTTTATTTTAATGAGAAAATAAAACAAAATCGTGTAATCGTTAATTACAGCTGCATTAACAGTTCAACTCCAATTCATTTATCAAAATCGTAAAATTCGAAGTGGATTTGAATAAAACTATTATATTCCAGAATGAGCCCAAAACCAGCTCCCTAGGATTAAACCTCGCGAAGTTATGGCCAAAATTAAGCTGCAGCATAATTTAAAAAAATTGAGTTTAGTTTAACTCACCGTGGTTGTTACCAAGAAGCTGGAATTTTCGATTTTTTGCCTTTAAATTTTTACAGTCATTTTAAAAAAGTTTCTTTTCGCGAAATTTCACCCTCCGTATCGTGGCCATTCCTCACAATAGTCGTAATTTTTTCATATCAATAGAAAGATTGCGTTGCAAGGATTCCAAATATGTAACAATATCTGAATTTCGTTAAGAAACAGCTGAGATACGTCTCAAAATTTACACCTTAGTTTTTTTTTATAATATCTCCGGAAGTTATTGGTGAAATTTAAAACGGATTTTTCTGATTCTGAATCTGCAGATGAAGGCGGTTCTAATGATATCTAGATTTCATTCCAAAGACGAAGAATAAAGCCGACGGAGGTGGCTAAATATTGCCAAATAGACGACTTTTAACAGCTTTTTGTATCGAATTAGCTCATAAATTGAAAAATCCGGCTCTGCCAGCAGAGAGAAAAGTTGTCGAACTATCATCATACCAAATTTCGATCGATATGATTGAAATTTGAGTATTTTATTGTTTTACATGTTTTATTGAGTTGAATAATTTTAAGATAGGAAATAGAGATGTAAATATCTTAAAACGCTACTTAATAAATGTGCCTAATATATAAATTAATATTGAAATTACAGTATTTCTGTGCTGCGCAGTGTAATCTTTAATTATTATCCACTAGAATCGAATGCAGCTCAAGATAAAGGACAACTTTGAGTCTGGTTTAAATGAACACAACATTATAACAAAATTATTAAATTAATTTACTTACAGTTTCCTAACAATATACTTAATAACATTGCGACGCACTGTAATTAACTTGAACTTACCTTCTCCGTCCAAGGTGCAGAACATGTCGGTTTTCCTTTTGTTCTTGGCAACGTAACCGTCTTTACAACCATAGATCACTCGATCCTCCGCCATCTTGTAACTTCCAGAATCTTTCTTACCTTTAATAATGGTGCCGTGTAAGGGAACTATCGGTGTGCCCATAGGCGGATCAGGGCACGCCAGGCACTTCATACCGTCCAAATTTGTAGTATTCCAATGTCGCCCTTGAATATGATTTATATCGCCTTTATATACACCATTGAGGATTATGACGTCATACATGACATCCGACCATTTCTTACCCTTCAGCATACAATTGACCTCTCGGTCGTAAGTTAAAACTACACGAATTCCATTGTGGTATAGCAACATGCTTGGGGATTTGCATTCAATTCTATATCCTGGCGTTATCTTCACAAGTTGCCTTTCGTTGTTTGTAGATTTGAGCCATTGTGTCGGTGAGGTATTTATTGGTACCAGTTTCATGTTATCGTCTATGTGCGGCAAGGGGTCGGTACACGCATCAATTTCCCTTTCACAGTTGAAAACGTCATTCACAGTCTGATACTTTCGGGGATTCTTATCGCGGGGCAAAAGTTCAAACATTCCCACCATCTGACCCCGTTTCCACCAACCGTCTGAACAGCTAAGCGTTAGTGGTTTACCCACGGGTCCATAAAAATGAGTGTAACCTTCAATGCACTTGTATTCAACGGCAGCCCCCTCCGCATACCCATACTCATTGTTTATCTGGCTAACGTCGGTTAATAATTCCACGTAAACAGAATCTTGGGGCAAATCAGAACAGTATTTGCCCACCGGCCTTCTATCATCAACTTTCCATTTAGGGTTTGCCTTTTTTTGCACGCAAGTGTAAGTAGAACCTTCGGTCGACCATCTTTCGTTGTAACATCTGATCTCGAAGGAGGCGTAGTTATGGAACTTTTCGTTGCCCAGTTTCGTTAGTCTGTAACCCGACTCGCAACGGAATGTAAGTCTCGTGAACTGAGCGTACTCGCCGTTCTCGTCGGCGGGGGTGTTGCTGGTCCAGGCCTCCAGATGTGGGATCGTTACCTTGGGCAGTGGACAGGTTTTCGGTCTGTCCTTCTCGCAAGCGTAGTCCGGCCGCCCAGACCAGGTGCCATCGTTCTTGCAAGTGAGCACAGATGTGACATTGCGAGACATGTGGTAACCTTCGTGGCAAAGGTATTGCACGTTCGTGCCCTGGTAGTATTCAGTGATGTCATCTGGTATTAGGAATGCGTTCTTTGCTGATTCGAACGGCGCCCCACATGTAACTCTTACACAGGTGTAATTCAGTTGCGGGGTCCACAGACCAGTTTTGCGGCATTCGATTATACACCATTCCCGGCTGCAACCATGTCCTTCTGGGTCTGGAAAGCAATCCAAAAATAACATTTGAGTGACAATTTTCTGAGTAATATATCTAGTGTTGCAAAAGTACCTAATGATATTAGTAGTTTATATTATATTGTTAATAGAAACGGTTCTTACTTTAAATTGCCTTGCTTTACTTCAATTAATTTCCTTTGCTTTACTATCTCAATATTAAGTAAAGTTCGGTAAGATTAGGATTTCATATTTTTTTAATTTTAATTTATCATCGGACTTACGCCTCCAGCGGCTATATTAAAATCTTGTTAAATTAAAGATAAAAACAGATTAATTATACATTTTAAATATAAAACAATTGAATAAATGGCAAAGAAAGATGCCCCAAAGAGCTAAATCTAAAAAGTGTATTCCCGATAGGAGAGTCCACCAGCCCAAAAAGGTACCTTATAAAAATATTTAATTAATATTAAAGTATTCCAACACTCGTGAATGCTTTTATTTAAAATTCAAACTTAACACGATATATGTAAACTTAATAAACGACAGTTACATTAGTATTGTTGGAACTCCCGGCCTTATTTCGGATTTAACCGATATGGAGGGATATTGACATTTACTTATCGGCCTAAGATAATTAGATTTATATCCCTTATTTATGGCCCCTTTGTACAATTATCGTTACTATTCGCTCGTCAAATAATCCATTTCTGGGAAAATAAAGCGGTGCTTGTTTTCCAGTTATTGTTTGATATTATTGAGGTTGTTATTGACAACATCGCTTTGGCTACTCTATTTACAACCAGATGTGGAACATTAACGAACGTGAGCGAATGTGTATTAATTCTATCTGTTATGAATGCAACATCCCGCGAGTTGGAGTTCTACCGTGTTGCACATTCTCTTACATACTCTAGAATTTGTAATATTATTATTTACTGGAATACGTTAGTAATTTAATAGGTGATATTATTACAGCCGAAGTCCTAAATGTGTTCTTTGAAAATGTTCACCCAGAGGATACAATCACTCCAATTACAGCCGAAGGTCCCTCTAAAAGTTTTTATCTCGGAATCGTCAACCAATTTTCTGTGACTTCTGCTTTAAAGATAATCTCAAATATACTTGAGGTACATAGTGTCACATGTTCTAGGCGTTTGTGAGATAATTGTAGGGAAGGTCTGGGTCCGGCCCATGTTACACTCTTTGGCATGTGATTAATTTGCATACTAAAATGCATACTAATTTGTATATAAACAAATTGTATACAAAACCTTGAATTGAAATGTAGACATTTATTTGTATACAAAAAAGTTGCATCCAAAATTTGTATACATAATTTCGTATCCAAATAAATGTGTCTCGTGTATCGCAACATTTTTTTACAGAAACTAAAATACTAATACATGACTGAGACTGCTCATTGCTACTTACCGTCTATTCCATAACCGTGGTAACAACCGTAATACATTTTATCACCGGTATGATAAGCGGTTAGATCGGAGTTTTCGGTGAGAAGTTTCCCTTTGGGGGGCGGGTTGGGTACGTCGGTGCACGGTATCGGAAGCTTCTCGCAGACGTAGTCCAGTCGGGGGGCCCACTCCGCCTCGTTGGTGCACTGGATCTCGTTGGCCGCGTTGCCGCCGACGCGCGACCCCGGTTGGCAACCGAAGACTATCGTGTCTCCCGGCAGATAGTCGGTCGACTTTATCCCCGACACGTAGACTCCATCGCGATGGGGTACCGGAGGTTTCGGACAAGGTTTCACTTTTTTCTCGCAACGATAATCCAAAACTTTTGTCCACCGGTTTCCCGGCATGCAGGTCGAAGATGTTTTGTCCACCAAAACAGGAAAGTCTGACGGACCGTAGAGCATTTGATATCCTTCTGGGCAGAAGTAAGTCACGGCGTCACCCTCTACGAAAGACGCCCCTTGTTGTGTAGCTGATTTCTCGAAGTACGATAAGGGGTGTTTCGGCGCTTCAGGGTTTAAAGTGCATTCTTGACGTTCTAAATAGCATTTCATATTCACAAAAGCAGGTTCGAATTTGTGATCTAGCTGACATGTGACAGACACCTTTTGTGATGGCGGTATACCTGCAAGGACGAACATATGCCAAAATGGGATTACATTGTATTAGTTTACTCACGCCGTCACGCGTGGAATTGTGTAATTTGATATAGAATTCATTTAATTGCATTGCATTCCATTTCATTTTTTCCTTACGCGCAACACAACTAATATCGCGCATATTCACCAACGATATTAATGAACAATGTTACATAATTATCAAATAAGGGAAATAATTATATAAGGTTACAGTGAAACGTTATTCTAACATAATCCAACAAAAGAGACCCTGTAGTAATAGTTATTCACTTACTCGTATACCCCTTCTACCAAAAGAGACCCTGTAGTAATAGTTATTCACTTACTCGTATACCCCTTCTACCAAAAGAGACCATGTAGTAATAGTTATTCACTTACTCGTATACCCCTTCTACCAAAAGAGACCATGTAGTAATAGTTATTCACTTACTCGTATACCCCTTCTACTGTACCAAAAGAGACCATGTAGTAATAGTTATTCACTTACTTGTATACCCCTTCTACCAAAAGAGACCATGTAGTATTAGTTATTCACTTACTCGTATACCCCTTCTACCAAAAGAGACCATGTAGTAATAGTTATTCACTTACTTGTATACCCCTTCTACCAAAAGAGACCCTGTAGTATTAGTTATTCACTTACTCGTATACCCCTTCTACCAAAAGAGACCATGTAGTAATAGTTATTCACTTACTTGTATACCCCTTCTACCAAAAGAGACCCTGTAGTATTAGTTATTCACTTACTCGTATACCCCTTCTACCAAAAGAGACCATGTAGTAATAGTTATTCACTTACTTGTATACCCCTTCTACCAAAAGAGACCCTGTAGTATTAGTTATTCACTTACTCGTATACCCCTTCTACCAAAAGAGACCATGTAGTATTAGTTATTCACTTACTCGTATACCCCTTCTACCAAAAGAGACCATGTAGTAATAGTTATTCACTTACTTGTATACCCCTTCTACCAAAAGAGACCCTGTAGTATTAGTTATTCACTTACTCGTATACCCCTTCTACCAAAAGAGACCCTGTAGTAATAGTTATTCACTTACTCGTATACCCCTTCTACCAAAAGAGACCATGTAGTTATTCACTTACTCGTATACCCCTTCTACCAAAAGAGACCCTGTAGTATTAGTTATTCACTTACTCGTATACCCCTTCTACCAAAAGAGACCCTGTAGTATTAGTTATTCACTTACTCGTATACCCCTTCTACCAAAAGAGACCCTGTAGTATTAGTTATTCACTTACTCGTATACCCCTTCTACCAAAAGAGACCCTGTAGTAATAGTTATTCACTTACTCGTATACCCCTTCTACCAAAAGAGACCATGTAGTAATAGTTATTCACTTACTCATATACCCCTTCTACCAAAAGAGACCATGTAGTAATAGTTATTCACTTACTCGTATACCCCTTCTACCAAAAGAGACCATGTAGTAATAGTTATTCACTTACTCGTATACCCCTTCTACCAAAAGAGACCATGTAGTTATTCACTTACTCGTATACCCCTTCTACCAAAAGAGACCATGTAGTAATAGTTATTCACTTACTCGTATACCCCTTCTACCAAAAGAGACCCTGTAGTAATAGTTATTCACTTACTCGTATACCCCTTCTACCAAAAGAGACCATGTAGTAATAGTTATTCACTTACTCGTATACCCCTTCTACCAAAAGAGACCATGTAGTTATTCACTTACTCGTATACCCCTTCTACCAAAAGAGACCATGTAGTAATAGTTATTCACTTACTCGTATACCCCTTCTACCAAAAGAGACCATGTAGTAATAGTTATTCACTTATTCGTATACCCCTTCTACCAAAAGAGACCATGTAGTTATTCACTTACTCGTATACCCCTTCTACCAAAAGAGACCATGTAGTAATAGTTATTCACTTACTCGTATACCCCTTCTACCAAAAGAGACCCTGTAGTAATAGTTATTCACTTACTCGTATACCCCTTCTACCAAAAGAGACCCTGTAGTAATAGTTATTCACTTACTCGTATACCCCTTCTACTGTACCAAAAGAGACCATGTAGTAATAGTTATTCACTTACTCGTATACCCCGTCTACCAAAAGAGACCCTGTAGTAATAGTTATTCACTTACTCGTATACCCCTTCTACCAAAAGAGACCATGTAGTAATAGTTATTCACTTACTCGTATACCCCGTCTACCAAAAGAGACCCTGTAGTAATAGTTATTCACTTACTCGTATACCCCTTCTACCAAAAGAGACCCTGTAGTAATAGTTATTCACTTACTCGTATACCCCTTCTACCAAAAGAGACCATGTAGTTATTCACTTACTCGTATACCCCTTCTACCAAAAGAGACCATGTAGTAATAGTTATTCACTTACTCGTATACCCCGTCTACCAAAAGAGACCATGTAGTAATAGTTATTCACTTACTCGTATACCCCTTCTACCAAAAGAGACCATGTAGTTATTCACTTACTCGTATACCCCTTCTACCAAAAGAGACCATGTAGTTATTCACTTACTCGTATACCCCGTCTACCAAAAGAGACCATGTAGTAATAGTTATTCACTTACTCGTATACCCCTTCTACCAAAAGAGACCATGTAGTAATAGTTATTCACTTACTCGTATACCCCTTCTACCAAAAGAGACCATGTAGTTATTCACTTACTCGTATACCCCTTCTACCAAAAGAGACCCTGTAGTAATAGTTATTCACTTACTCGTATACCCCTTCTACCAAAAGAGACCATGTAGTAATAGTTATTCACTTACTCGTATACCCCTTCTACCAAAAGAGACCCTGTAGTAATAGTTATTCACTTACTCGTATACCCCTTCTACCAAAAGAGACCATGTAGTAATAGTTATTCACTTACTCGTATACCCCTTCTACCAAAAGAGACCCTGTAGTAATAGTTATTCACTTACTCGTATACCCCTTCTACCAAAAGAGACCATGTAGTTATTCACTTACTCGTATACCCCTTCTACCAAAAGAGACCATGTAGTAATAGTTATTCACTTACTCGTATACCCCTTCTACCAAAAGAGACCCTGTAGTAATAGTTATTCACTTACTCGTATACCCCTTCTACCAAAAGAGACCATGTAGTAATAGTTATTCACTTACTCGTATACCCCTTCTACCAAAAGAGACCCTGTAGTAATAGTTATTCACTTACTCGTATACCCCTTCTACCAAAAGAGACCCTGTAGTAACAGTTATTCACTTACTCGTATACCCCTTCTACCAAAAGAGACCCTGTAGTAATAGTTATTCACTTACTCGTATACCCCTTCTACCAAAAGAGACCATGTAGTTATTCACTTACTCGTATACCCCTTCTACCAAAAGAGACCCTGTAGTAATAGTTATTCACTTACTCGTATACCCCGTCTACCAAAAGAGACCCTGTAGTAATAGTTATTCACTTACTCGTATACCCCTTCTACCAAAAGAGACCATGTAGTAATAGTTATTCACTTACTCGTATACCCCTTCTACCAAAAGAGACCATGTAGTAATAGTTATTCACTTACTCGTATACCCCTTCTACCAAAAAGAGACCATGTAGTAATAGTTATTCACTTACTCGTATACCCCTTCTACCAAAAGAGACCATGTAGTAATAGTTATTCACTTACTCGTATACCCCTTCTACCAAAAGAGACCCTGTAGTAATAGTTATTCACTTACTCGTATACCCCTTCTACCAAAAGAGACCCTGTAGTAACAGTTATTCACTTACTCGTATACCCCTTCTACCAAAAGAGACCCTGTAGTAATAGTTATTCACTTACTCGTATACCCCTTCTACCAAAAGAGACCATGTAGTAATAGTTATTCACTTACTCGTATACCCCTTCTACCAAAAGAGACCATGTAGTAATAGTTATTCACTTACTCGTATACCCCTTCTACCAAAAGAGACCATGTAGTTATTCACTTACTCGTATACCCCTTCTACCAAAAAAGACCATGTAGTAATAGTTATTCACTTACTCGTATACCCCTTCTACCAAAAGAGACCATGTAGTAATAGTTATTCACTTACTCGTATACCCCTTCTACCAAAAAGAGACCCTGTAGTAATAGTTATTCACTTACTCGTATACCCCTTCTACCAAAAGAGACCCTGTAGTAACAGTTATTCACTTACTCGTATACCCCTTCTACCAAAAGAGACCCTGTAGTAATAGTTATTCACTTACTCGTATACCCCTTCTACCAAAAGAGACCATGTAGTAATAGTTATTCACTTACTCGTATACCCCTTCTACCAAAAGAGACCCTGTAGTAATAGTTATTCACTTACTCGTATACCCCTTCTACCAAAAGAGACCCTGTAGTAACAGTTATTCACTTACTCGTATACCCCTTCTACCAAAAGAGACCCTGTAGTAATAGTTATTCACTTACTCGTATACCCCTTCTACCAAAAGAGACCCTGTAGTAACAGTTATTCACTTACTCGTATACCCCTTCTACCAAAAGAGACCCTGTAGTAATAGTTATTCACTTACTCGTATACCCCTTCTACCAAAAGAGACCCTGTAGTAATAGTTATTCATTTACTCGTATACCCCTTCTACCAAAAGAGACCCTGTAGTAATAGTTATTCACTTACTCGTATACCCCTTCTACCAAAAGAGACCCTGTAGTATTAGTTATTCACTTACTCGTATACCCCTTCTACCAAAAGAGACCCTGTAGTAATAGTTATTCACTTACTCGTATACCCCTTCTACCAAAAGAGACCATGTAGTTATTCACTTACTCGTATACCCCTTCTACCAAAAGAGACCATGTAGTAATAGTTATTCACTTACTCGTATACCCCTTCTACCAAAAGAGACCATGTAGTAATAGTTATTCACTTACTCGTATACCCCTTCTACCAAAAGAGACCATGTAGTAATAGTTATTCACTTACTCGTATACCCCTTCTACCAAAAGAGACCATGTAGTAATAGTTATTCACTTACTCGTATACCCCTTCTACCAAAAGAGACCATGTAGTAATAGTTATTCACTTACTCGTATACCCCTTCTACCAAAAGAGACCATGTAGTAATAGTTATTCACTTACTCGTATACCCCTTCTACTGTACCAAAAGAGACCATGTAGTAATAGTTATTCACTTACTCGTATACCCCTTCTACCAAAAGAGACCCTGTAGTAACAGTTATTCACTTACTCGTATACCCCTTCTACCAAAAGAGACCCTGTAGCTGTAGTAACAGTTATTCACTTACTCGTATACCCCTTCTACCAAAAGAGACCCTGTAGTAATAGTTATTCACTTACTCGTATACCCCTTCTACCAAAAGAGACCATGTAGTAATAGTTATTCACTTACTCGTATACCCCTTCTACCAAAAGAGACCCTGTAGTAACAGTTATTTACTTACTCGTATACCCCTTCTACCAAAAGAGACCCTGTAGTAATAGTTATTCACTTACTCGTATACCCCTTCTACCAAAAGAGACCATGTAGTAATAGTTATTCACTTACTCGTATACCCCTTCTACCAAAAGAGACCATGTAGTAATAGTTATTCACTTACTCGTATACCCCTTCTACCAAAAGAGACCCTGTAGTAATAGTTATTCACTTACTCGTATACCCCTTCTACCAAAAGAGACCATGTAGTAATAGTTATTCACTTACTCGTATACCCCTTCTACCAAAAGAGACCCTGTAGTAATAGTTATTCACTTACTCGTATACCCCTTCTACCAAAAGAGACCATGTAGTAATAGTCATTCACTTACTCGTATACCCCTTCTACTGTACCAAAAGAGACCATGTAGTAATAGTTATTCACTTACTCGTATACCCCGTCTACCAAAAGAGACCCTGTAGTAATAGTTATTCACTTACTCGTATACCCCTTCTACCAAAAGAGACCCTGTAGTAATAGTTATTCACTTACTCGTATACCCCTTCTACTGTACCAAAAGAGACCATGTAGTAATAGTTATTCACTTACTCGTATACCCCTTCTACTGTACCAAAAGAGACCATGTAGTAATAGTTATTCACTTACTCGTATACCCCGTCTACCAAAAGAGACTCTGTAGTAATAGTTATTCACTTACTCGTATACCCCTTCTACTGTACCAAAAGAGACCATGTAGTAATAGTTATTCACTTACTCGTATACCCCTTCTACCAAAAGAGACCATGTAGTAATAGTTATTCACTTACTCGTATACCCCTTCTACCAAAAGAGACCCTGTAGTAATAGTTATTCACTTACTCGTATACCCCTTCTACCAAAAGAGACCCTGTAGTAACAGTTATTCACTTACTCGTATACCCCTTCTACCAAAAGAGACCCTGTAGTAATAGTTATTCACTTACTCGTATACCCCTTCTACCAAAAGAGACCCTGTAGTAACAGTTATTCACTTACTCGTATACCCCTTCTACCAAAAGAGACCCTGTAGTAATAGTTATTCACTTACTCGTATACCCCTTCTACCAAAAGAGACCCTGTAGTAATAGTTATTCACTTACTCGTATACCCCTTCTACCAAAAGAGACCCTGTAGTAATAGTTATTCACTTACTCGTATACCCCTTCTACCAAAAGAGACCCTGTAGTAACAGTTATTCACTTACTCGTATACCCCTTCTACCAAAAGAGACCCTGTAGTAATAGTTATTCACTTACTCGTATACCCCTTCTACCAAAAGAGACCATGTAGTTATTCACTTACTCGTATACCCCTTCTACCAAAAGAGACCCTGTAGTAATAGTTATTCACTTACTCGTATACCCCTTCTACCAAAAGAGACCATGTAGTTATTCACTTACTCGTATACCCCTTCTACCAAAAGAGACCATGTAGTAATAGTTATTCACTTACTCGTATACCCCTTCTACCAAAAGAGACCATGTAGTAATAGTTATTCACTTACTCGTATACCCCTTCTACCAAAAGAGACCATGTAGTAATAGTTATTCACTTACTCGTATACCCCTTCTACCAAAAGAGACCCTGTAGTAATAGTTATTCACTTACTCGTATACCCCTTCTACCAAAAGAGACCCTGTAGTAACAGTTATTCACTTACTCGTATACCCCTTCTACCAAAAGAGACCCTGTAGCTGTAGTAACAGTTATTCACTTACTCGTATACCCCTTCTACCAAAAGAGACCCTGTAGTAATAGTTATTCACTTACTCGTATACCCCTTCTACCAAAAGAGACCATGTAGTAATAGTTATTCACTTACTCGTATACCCCTTCTACCAAAAGAGACCATGTAGTAATAGTCATTCACTTACTCGTATACCCCTTCTACTGTACCAAAAGAGACCATGTAGTAATAGTTATTCACTTACTCGTATACCCCCGTCTACCAAAAGAGACCCTGTAGTAATAGTTATTCACTTACTCGTATACCCCTTCTACCAAAAGAGACCCTGTAGTAATAGTTATTCACTTACTCGTATACCCCTTCTACTGTACCAAAAGAGACCATGTAGTAATAGTTATTCACTTACTCGTATACCCCGTCTACCAAAAGAGACTCTGTAGTAATAGTTATTCACTTACTCGTATACCCCTTCTACTGTACCAAAAGAGACCATGTAGTAATAGTTATTCACTTACTCGTATACCCCGTCTACCAAAAGAGACTCTGTAGTAATAGTTATTCACTTACTCGTATACCCCTTCTACTGTACCAAAAGAGACCATGTAGTAATAGTTATTCACTTACTCGTATACCCCGTCTACCAAAAGAGACCCTGTAGTAATAGTTATTCACTTACTCGTATACCCCTTCTACTGTACCAAAAGAGACCATGTAGTAATAGTTATTCACTTACTCGTATACCCCTTCTACCAAAAGAGACCATGTAGTAATAGTTATTCACTTACTCGTATACCCCTTCTACCAAAAGAGACCCTGTAGTAATAGTTATTCACTTACTCGTATACCCCGTCTACCAAAAGAGACCATGTAGTAATAGTTATTCACTTACTCGTATACCCCTTCTACTGTACCAAAAGAGACCATGTAGTAATAGTTATTCACTTACTCGTATACCCCGTCTACCAAAAGAGACCCTGTAGTAATAGTTATTCACTTACTCGTATACCCCTTCTACTGTACCAAAAGAGACCATGTAGTAATAGTTATTCACTTACTCGTATACCCCTTCTACCAAAAGAGACCATGTAGTAATAGTTATTCACTTACTCGTATACCCCTTCTACCAAAAGAGACCCTGTAGTAATAGTTATTCACTTACTCGTATACCCCGTCTACCAAAAGAGACCATGTAGTAATAGTTATTCACTTACTCGTATACCCCTTCTACTGTACCAAAAGAGACCATGTAGTAATAGTTATTCACTTACTCGTATACCCCTTCTACCAAAAGAGACCCTGTAGTAATAGTTATTCACTTACTCGTATACCCCTTCTACCAAAAGAGACCATGTAGTAATAGTTATTCACTTACTCGTATACCCCGTCTACCAAAAGAGACCATGTAGTAATAGTTATTCACTTACTCGTATACCCCTTCTACCAAAAGAGACCATGTAGTAATAGTTATTCACTTACTCGTATACCCCTTCTACCAAAAGAGACCATGTAGTAATAGTTATTCACTTACTCGTATACCCCTTCTACCAAAAGAGACCCTGTAGTAACAGTTATTCACTTACTCGTATACCCCTTCTACCAAAAGAGACCATGTAGTAATAGTTATTCACTTACTCGTATACCCCTTCTACCAAAAGAGACCATGTAGTAATAGTTATTCACTTACTCGTATACCCCTTCTACCAAAAGAGACCATGTAGTAATAGTTATTCACTTACTCGTATACCCCTTCTACCAAAAGAGACCCTGTAGTAATAGTTATTCACTTACTCGTATACCCCTTCTACCAAAAGAGACCATGTAGTAATAGTTATTCACTTACTCGTATACCCCTTCTACCAAAAGAGACCATGTAGTAATAGTTATTCACTTACTCGTATACCCCTTCTACCAAAAGAGACCATGTAGTAATAGTTATTCACTTACTCGTATACCCCTTCTACCAAAAGAGACCATGTAGTAATAGTTATTCACTTACTCGTATACCCCTTCTACCAAAAGAGACCATGTAGTAATAGTTATTCACTTACTCGTATACCCCTTCTACCAAAAGAGACCCTGTAGTAATAGTTATTCACTTACTCGTATACCCCTTCTACCAAAAGAGACCATGTAGTAATAGTTATTCACTTACTCGTATACCCCTTCTACCAAAAGAGACCATGTAGTAATAGTTATTCACTTACTCGTATACTCGTATACCCCTTCTACCAAAAGAGACCATGTAGTAATAGTTATTCACTTACTCGTATACCCCTTCTACCAAAAGAGACCATGTAGTAATAGTTATTCACTTACTCGTATACCCCTTCTACCAAAAGAGACCATGTAGTAATAGTTATTCACTTACTCGTATACCCCTTCTACCAAAAGAGACCATGTAGTAATAGTTATTCACTTACTCGTATACCCCTTCTACCAAAAGAGACCATGTAGTAATAGTTATTCACTTACTCGTATACCCCTTCTACCAAAAGAGACCATGTAGTAATAGTTATTCACTTACTCGTATACCCCTTCTACCAAAAGAGACCCTGTAGTAATAGTTATTCACTTACTCGTATACCCCTTCTACCAAAAGAGACCATGTAGTAATAGTTATTCACTTACTCGTATACCCCGTCTACCAAAAGAGACCCTGTAGTAATAGTTATTCACTTACTCGTATAACCCTTCTACTGTACCAAAAGAGACCCTGTAGTAATAGTCATTCACTTACTCGTATACCCCTTCTACCAAAAGAGACCATGTAGTAATAGTTATTCACTTACTCGTATACCCCTTCTACCAAAAGAGACCATGTAGTAATAGTTATTCACTTACTCGTATACCCCTTCTACCAAAAGAGACCCTGTAGTAATAGTTATTCACTTACTCGTATACCCCTTCTACCAAAAGAGACCATGTAGTAATAGTTATTCACTTACTCGTATACCCCTTCTACCAAAAAGAGACCCTGTAGTAATAGTTATTCACTTACTCGTATACCCCTTTTACTGTACCAAAAGAGACCATGTAGTAATAGTTATTCACTTACTCGTATACCCCTTCTAACAAAAGAGACCCTGTAGTAATAGTTATTCACTTACTCGTATACCCCTTCTACTGTACCAAAAGAGACCATGTAGTAATAGTTATTCACTTACTCGTATACCCCTTCTACCAAAAAGAGACCCTGTAGTAATAGTTATTCACTTACTCGTATACCCCTTCTACCAAAAGAGACCATGTAGTAATAGTTATTCACTTACTCGTATACCCCTTCTACCAAAAAGAGACCCTGTAGTAATAGTTATTCACTTACTCGTATACCCCTTCTACTGTACCAAAAGAGACCATGTAGTAATAGTTATTCACTTACTCGTATACCCCTTCTAACAAAAGAGACCATGTAGTAATAGTTATTCACTTACTCGTATACCCCTTCTACCAAAAGAGACCCTGTAGTTATTCACTTACTCGTATACCCCTTCTACCAAAAGAGACCCTGTAGTAATAGTTATTCACTTACTCGTATACCCCTTCTACCAAAAGAGACCATGTAGTAATAGTTATTCACTTACTCGTATACCCCTTCTACCAAAAGAGACCATGTAGTAATAGTTATTCACTTACTCGTATACCCCTTCTACCAAAAGAGACCATGTAGTAATAGTTATTCACTTACTCGTATACCCCTTCTACCAAAAAGAGACCCTGTAGTAATAGTTATTCACTTACTCGTATACCCCTTCTACTGTACCAAAAGAGACCCTGTAGTAATAGTTATTCACTTACTCGTATACCCCTTCTACCAAAAGAGACCATGTAGTAATAGTTATTCACTTACTCGTATACCCCTTCTACCAAAAGAGACCCTGTAGTAATAGTTATTCACTTACTCGTATACCCCTTCTACTGTACCAAAAGAGACCATGTAGTTATTCACTTACTCGTATACCCCTTCTACCAAAAGAGACCATGTAGTAATAGTTATTCACTTACTCGTATACCCCTTCTACCAAAAGAGACCATGTAGTAATAGTTATTCACTTACTCGTATACCCCTTCTACCAAAAGAGACCATGCAGTAATAGTTATTCACTTACTCGTATACCCCTTCTACCAAAAGAGACCATGTAGTAATAGTTATTCACTTACTCGTATACCCCTTCTACCAAAAGAGACCCTGTAGTAATAGTTATTCACTTACTCGTATACCCCTTCTACCAAAAGAGACCATGTAGTAATAGTTATTCACTTACTCGTATACCCCTTCTACCAAAAGAGACCATGTAGTAATAGTTATTCACTTACTCGTATACCCCTTCTACCAAAAAGAGACCCTGTAGTAATAGTTATTCACTTACTCGTATACCCCTTCTACCAAAAGAGACCATGTAGTAATAGTTATTCACTTACTCGTATACCCCTTCTACCAAAAGAGACCATGTGTAATAGTTATTCACTTACTCGTATACCCCTTCTACCAAAAGAGACCATGTAGTAATAGTTATTCACTTACTCGTATACCCCTTCTACCAAAAGAGACCATGTAGTAATAGTTATTCACTTACTCGTATACCCCTTCTACCAAAAGAGACCATGTGTAATAGTTATTCACTTACTCGTATACCCCTTCTACCAAAAGAGACCCTGTAGTAATAGTTATTCACTTACTCGTATACCCCTTCTACTGTACCAAAAGAGACCATGTAGTAATAGTTATTCACTTACTCGTATACCCCGTCTACCAAAAGAGACCATGTAGTAATAGTTATTCACTTACTCGTATACCCCGTCTACCAAAAGAGACCATGTAGTAATAGTTATTCACTTACTCGTATACCCCGTCTACCAAAAGAGACCATGTAGTAATAGTTATTCACTTACTCGTATACCCCTTCTACCAAAAGAGACCATGTAGTTATTCACTTACTCGTATACCCCTTCTACCAAAAGAGACCCTGTAGTAATAGTTATTCTCTTACTCGTATACCCCTTCTACTGTACCAAAAGAGACCATGTAGTTATTCACTTACTCGTATACCCCTTCTACCAAAAGAGACCATGTAGTAATAGTTATTCACTTACTCGTATACCCCTTCTACCAAAAGAGACCATGTAGTAATAGTTATTCACTTACTCGCATACCCCTTCTACCAAAAGAGACCATGTAGTTATTCACTTACTCGTATACCCCTTCTACCAAAAGAGACCATGTAGTAATAGTTATTCACTTACTCGTATACCCCTTCTACCAAAAGAGACCATGTAGTAATAGTTATTCACTTACTCGTATACCCCTTCTACCAAAAGAGACCATGTAGTAATAGTTATTCACTTACTCGTATACCCCTTCTACCAAAAGAGACCATGTAGTAATAGTTATTCACTTACTCGTATACCCCTTCTACCAAAAGAGATCATGTAGTAATAGTTATTCACTTACTCGTATACCCCTTCTACCAAAAGAGACCATGTAGTAATAGTTATTCACTTACTCGTATACCCCTTCTACCAAAAGAGACCATGTAGTAATAGTTATTCACTTACTCGTATACCCCTTCTCACAACTGTAAATGATCTGATCGCCGTCATAGTAACGGGTAAAAACGCGATTCCCTGTCAGCGGCGCCGGATGCCATATGACCTTCTCAATGCGAACGTGTGGCGGCATCAACGGCTCCTGTTCCTGCTCGCAAGGATACTGACGCAGATGCTCCACGCACAGATCCTCTACAACTTCCCAGTTGCCGTCCATATCACAACGGACCGTTTTAACGTTGGCCGCTTTCTCGAAACCGCTACAAGGCCGTATATTCGAGTAAGAGAATGTATACCCATGCTCGTAAGTGCCGCTTTTGAAAGAGGTTATCACACTTCCTTTGCTAGCTAGTACTGATGTTTGTGACAGTCCGATCCCGTCCAATTGGGATGTGCGACACACGATTTTGGAACACTCGTATTCCAGTTGTGGCCAACCGGTGGCCTCGCAGACTATCTCTGTTGGTCCTTTGGTAGCGTTGTAACCCGCCTCACAGATGTAGCCCGCCTTACTTGGTGTCACCCATGGACCCAGGTAGGAGGTATCTATGCGCGAGTTCGATTTGGCCTGTGGTGGAGGACCGCAGTGTATGGGTACATTGTCGCATAGCGAACTGAGTCCCAATGGAAGCCACTCACTATTCTCCGAACACACAGCTTCTTGCTTCTTATCAATAACTGTAAAAAAATAGTTTTATATAATAGGATAAAATAAAGACAATTTAAAACATGATATATTAATTTACGCAGACAGTTTAACGCAATGCATTTTATGACCAGTTTGTATTTCGGTGACATCATAATTTTTGTTAACCTTGTAAAAGCTTTTGCGGAATTAGCTGGTTATTTTTCCCGCAAAGTACTCTGTAGTTGGTTTAACGGACATAAAAAGCCGTTTCCTTACTGTACCGGTGTTTTAGTGGACATAAAAAGCCATTTCTTCTGTATGTGTAATTTAGCGGACATAACTAGCAATTCTATGTCGCAATACGCTAAAATCCCCTTGAAACAGTGTAGTTACTATGACGACAGCTAACAGCTGATCTGTACACGTGGAGCTTTTTCTTTGTTCTCTGTCGTTTCTTTGTTCGGTCGACCAATCAGAGCGTTTTTTGACTCTGTGTTGGAGGTTGTATACAGAAACTCATGAATTGAGTCAGTATGTGTATTTTGTCCACAGCCAGAAGACCGGCTTTGGAACCTCTGTGTTTTCAGGCTTTAGCCCAACATTAGTAGGCTTAATCATAGAAACGTATATCTGTTATCTTAACAAATCAATCATAACATAACTCACTCACCTAATCATATTGTCAACTACAAACACCGCATTTTTACTGCTATTTACTGTCGGTTATTCATTATATCAGTTGATGGAATATTGTTATATTTGGATAATATCGATCAATAATCAGAAACCCCAATCTTCTTGATATACTGAAGGTTAGAGAGACCGGTTACATATAACAATTGCGACTTACATTAAAGTGGTTTTGGAGTGAATCTAATGCTATTTCATAGGCACTACATGAGTCGGTTGTTGTTCTCTTTATATGTGACTAAAATTAGTGAAGGTCGGCAGATCGGTGTGCAGCATTGTGCGGTATTGTGCATGATTGTGACTGATAACAAAGCATCTCCTAAAGAATGCGCTATATACGTGAATCCATAGCCATCCCGTTGTGTCTAGTGTAAGTCATAACTCTGTTTACATATTTAGAGCGCCACGTCCTAAAGGAACTGTTAATATTTCCCGAAAGTGAATAATATTTGTCAGAGACTATATATTACGATCAGTCGAATAATACAGTAGGCCTACACCGCAATAAGGTTAGGCTTCCGAATCCAGTCTCCCGGGTATATCCAGCGGGTGAATGGTCGCGCATAGACTGGCTTCGGCTAATGTAGTGTATCAAATACTCGTCATAGGCTAAAGTCGATTTATTATCTAGAAGACATCCAAATTTGGCAGGTTAAACTGCTAAAGGTCTGAGAGCGCGAACAATAACAGATATAGATTTCAAATTGCAGTGTAGGCAATAAAAGCAGTTTAATATTGTTCTGGTAAGAACAATAACGGTTATTGCTTCTGTATTGCAGTAGGAAATAAAGCTGAAGTACCGGTGAACCGGTACCCAGTAGGCCTAACTACCTAACCACACGAACCGGTACTTACAGCAGTACAGGTACAGCAGTATTATTCGATTTTGATAATTATATACCGGTAGGTCTGAATAAGTAATCGGGGACGCCTGGTTTTTATTGGGATTTACTTATTTCTGTCAGTTTTATTTATTTGTAGGCTAATATTGAGCAGAAGGCGTGTAAGCCTGCTCAGATTGTACAGATAATTTGTAGGCTGGACTGTTGTCTGACTGTTGTTAAGTCTGAAGAGATTGCGGTGTGTGTAGAGTGTATGTCCGATAAAGTACTAGTTAGGAAAGTAGGGGCTTCCAGTGCTGTGAGGTAAATCCCCTCGAAAGAATAAGTCGTACTACTCGGTTAGAACGCATACTAACTAACCATTTCGGAGTCTGCATATACTGTAGTTTGTTTAGGCTTGATAGTAGTCCGCCAGCGTTTGGTCTGTATTTTGTATGTGTAGTCTGTACGGGTAGTGTAATATTTCTTATTTAGATAATTTGTAGGCTGGATTGTTGTCTGGCTGTTGTTAAGTTTGAAGAGATTGCGGTGTGTGTAGAGTGTATGTCCGATAAATTACTAGTTAGGAACGTAGGGGCTTCCAGTGCTGTGAGGTAAATCCCCTTGAAAGAATAAGTTGTACTACTCGGTTAGAACGCATACTAACTAACCATTTTCGGAGTCTGCATATACTGTAGTTTATTTGGGCTTGATAGTAGTCTGCCAGAGTTTGGTCTGTATTTTGTTTGAGTAGTCTGTACACGTAGCGTAATATTTATTATTCAGAGTTTATGCGATTATTCGCAACATTCATATCCCCAAGTTAATTCCTACAGTAATTGTGTTTGTTGTACATACCGTTATAGTTAAATTAACCCCGGTACTACATCAGGGCTGCTTGGCGTAGGTAAAGACTGGTGATTTTGTGCCCCGGTCACTCCAGCAGATACCGTGGTTCTTTTAGCTGTACAAGTATTTCTAACTGCTGATTATTTGTTGTATAAGTACTTGTACCTAATTTAGGGTTTAGTGTACAGTGCTTTCCGAAGGTAATTAGTGTGTAGGCAGTATATTTGTGTTGTAAAATGGTTAATAGGCACGTTGGTTCTGGTAGACCGCGGTAATTAACTTCTTGGTAGGAACACTCCGTGATACATAACGTAGTACTTATAGCGATACGGCTATAAGTCGTCAGACGGTGGTATTTTTCTATCTGGACAACGCAATATATTTACTACTGCTTGTTATTTTTAAATACCTTAGTACCCTGTCCGTTGTAATAACCAGATATCCTAACCCTTTGTTGGGCTGGTTTGTAGACTTCTTGTAAAATTACCCTAAAAATTTGTACGTGTAATTTTTGTGTTTATTTAGAGATTGTAATCTCACCCCGAATTGTACGTAATTTGTAGTATTAAGTAACTTAGGTAAATTATAATTATTTGTTTTAGTGTCCAACAAGTAGCACTTCACTGAGAGTGTACAGCTTCTGTGCAGTGACACCTTCCCAGAAATAATAACATTTATTTCGAATATTGACAAAAACCCATTAAAACGGGTATATATATTATAAATCAACTCAAACCGATTTATAAAATAGTAGGCCTGTCATACAACAATTAGGTCTTAATATCAGTTGGACTACTGCTTAAATAACGGTAATCAAGTAAAGTAAAGTAAACAAAACAAGTAACCCCTAAAATTCAGAAATTCAATTATTCTAAAATAATTGACATACCGGTATTTGCAATAGGCTTATTATATTTATTTCTATAAATTTAGGCTAAATTATATACCGGTATTCTGTAATTAATTCTAGTCTGTAATTATACTTATATATATACATTATAAGTGTAAGCTGTATACCGGTATTCACGATAGGCTTATTATATATTGCTATATATTTGCGCTGAAATTACATACCGGTATTCTGTGACAAATCTAGTCTGTAATAATACTTATATATATATTATAAGCATACTGGTATTCTAATATATTATATATATATCACGCTACACTGAGTAGCAGTATCGGTAATTAATTACTAGGCTAACAGTTGATACTGAATTACTAGACTTGCTTTAACTGTAATATAGCAGTAGGCATTCAACTGTACAAACAAACATGTCTGACACAAAGCAAAACCTGTCAGACAGTCTCCTAGATACGACCATCTGTGACCCAGACAGGAGTGTGGAACGTGTGAGACCGAAGTTCAACTCACCTCCTACTGTAAGAAAGATCATCCCTCCAGTAGTAGTATCCGACCCTAGGCTAGTCCAACACCGTAGGTCTATCATAGGCATTCGAGCTCAAGTCAAGCGAGACCAAGAAGCAGCGGAACAGCAGCAACACTCGAGCCGAGAACGTATTTCTCAGCGGCCCGACAGCTCCAGTAGTGCGGATACTGTAGAGCTGACACCCGAGCTTGGAGCAAAGATGGCGGATGCGATTTATTCGGATCCCCTTCTCATCCTTCCTGCAGCCGTACTCACTAGGGTATTGATTGCGGTGGAGGAACACCAGATTGATTGGGCGAGAAGTAAGCGATGACCAAGGATAGTTATGCGGGATACACAAGGGAAGAATTGAAGTCTATTGTCGAGTCGCAATGGAACTTCCCCGGACCCGGACTCCCGTTTGACTTATCGGAAGCTGCCTGGGAAGACATACACAGGATGGGAGTAACAAAAGAAACCATCGATCCAGCTGTGTGGAAGAGGTCAGCAGCAGGATACATACAGGGATTCTTCAGCTCTATGGAGCGATTAGAGGAACAACTGTTTCGACAACCCCAAGGACCTCAAGAGCAGGGAGAGCTGCTTTATCAAGTTAGAGAAAGAATTCTACGAATCAGACTAATCTTATCGGCCTTTGAGGAGGCTTCGAAAAGAAGACAAGACACGTCGTTGCAAGTTGCCGTAAAGACTTGGTTTCAGCGGGTGAGTCTCCAAGTTCAAGGAACTGCCCAGTGGAAATCTCAGCTGGCTGAGCGCTCAACCCATGGAGAATCAACAGACGCTACATTTTCCCAAGTGGAAAGTGAAGCGACGGCAGAGAAACTGCATAAGAGGGATGCCATTGACATCTATCTGTCGGACTATCAACGTTTTGTAGGAGATGAAGAGTTGAGGAGAAGGCTAGATGGACTTAGCCCTAATAGTGAAGGAGCCAAGCTTGTGTTGGACGCAATAGATGCGGATATGATAGCTGCGAACCAAGCTAAATTTGATGAACGCCTCCGCATCACTAAGGTCCAAGAAGAACAAGTAAAGAAAAAACGTATAGAAGACAGAAAGACAGCGGCAGTGGCAGCAGCAGTGGCAGCGGCAGAAGTGGAAAGAAAAGCGGCAGTGGCAACGGCAGTGGCAGAAGCGGAAAGAAAAGCGGCAGCGGCAGCGGCAGAGGCAGAAGTGGAAAGAAAAGTGGCAGCGGCAGCGGCAGAGGCAGAAGCGGAAAGAAAAGCGGCAGTGGCAGCGGCTGAAGCGGAAAGAAAAGCGGCAGTGGCAGCGGCAGAGGCAGTGGCAGAAGCAGAACGGAGAGCGTCTGAAGAAGCCACCCAACTGGAGTTGGAAAACATTCAAGAGAATCAAGACTGCATAAATAAACAGTTAACAGCTAGTCAAATGCAGATGATGAGTCGATCAACTCCCAAAAGACAGGGATATACATCATCTGAGGAAGGCGATACCACCGATCCTGAAGGCGGAGGAAATAGATCTCGTCTAAGCAGACGTAGAAGAATGTCCCACCGTCAGAAATTGCCTGATTTGCCCCCAGCTGTTAGAAGGCAACTAACTAACACAAACTTAGGTAGTACAGAACCCACAGACCAAATAATTAACATAGAAAGACTCCCTACTATAGTAGATGAGCCTGAAATAATTAGGCCTGTTCTCGAAGCCACCCCTTCGGTGATAGAGACACCTGTACTCCCAGAACCTACCTCTAAATTCCCTTTGCATAGCACTAAACTACCTGTGCCCAGCAGAACAGCCCATGAGACAGTTCCTGTTCTGGACTCCGAGCGAAATATCAATGATTTGTCGCCCGTTGTCCCCCGTCCACCCGCTACTACGTTGGCGGCTCCCGCTTCAGCGGTCGAGTGGGTGGATCAGAGACGGCGGGGGATGGATCTCCTGCTCGGGCAGATGCAGGAGACTGTTAAGCAGTTCAAAGGCACAGTAAGGGAAAGTAGGTTAGAGTTGCAAGAAGTGCAGCAAAGTATCGCGTTAGAACGCGATAAATTAGTAAATACACAAAAGGGTATACCACCACCCCCTGTAACAATGTGTCAACCTGTTAGGTCTGAAGTATTTCATGCGAAAGGTGTGGAGCCTACACGCATCTATACTGCTAGCGAAGTGGAAACTCCTATAGTAAACCCTATTAAGGGTAATTATAAACCTGTTGACAATGATATTCCATATAGACCTGATCATAATCCGAGAAATTTATATACCGATAACTCGATATTAAATAACACGATGGCCCAAGAAAGTTTTACGCGTCAAATGGCTAGAACCGAAGCCCGTCAAGCGGTAAAGGTGGGAGAGATCGTCAAGTTCAATGGAGATGAGATGAAATGGTTACCTTTTAATGAATATTACAAAGATAACATACAGAACTCTGTGCTATCAAACGGAGTGAAACTTAGATTCCTCATCGAGTGCTTGGAAGGATCTCCCAAGTTAATGGCGTTAAAGTTTATTGGACATCCCGATGGATTAAGACAAGTTTGGGATACCCTAAACATCAGGTATGGTAATAGGAATAACATAGCTAGGTATTTGTATGCAAAATTGGTAGTGCCCCGAAAATTCATTAGCAGCGGGATTATAGAGTTTTCCGATGAGATTCAGGAGATCTGTAGACAATTAGATTGGCTGATCGGATGAGCATAAGCTCAAAGGATGGTATGCTTGAGCATGTGGACGACTTCTGTTACCTGGGATCATGGATCCGGAAGTCAGGTGAGGACCTTCGAATACGTAAGGGAAAGGCATGGGCAGCCTTGAATAGGCTTTCCAGGATCTGGAAGTCACCTATAATTAATCGGAAACTTAAGGTCCGATTATTTAGAGCAGCAGTAGTTCCAGTACTCCTCTACGGGAGTCCATGCTGGGCTCTAACTGCTGAGGACACCAAATCTCTGGATGGCACATTCACAAGAATGCTACGCCGGGTACATTGTGTCAAGTACAATGCACACATCTCCAACCAGACACTATATAACATTGGAGGTGTCTCATTGGTTCCCCCAAGCTTGACACTAGAACAAAATCGCCTCCGCTTTGCAGGACATTGCTTTCGCCGTGAGGACCAGCCAGTGCATAATCTTGTACTTTGGCAGCCTCTTGGAGTGAATAAGCATGGTGGACAGCCCATGACTTTCTTGAGACGCATCTTAAAGGACACTGGCCTTAAAGATGCGGATGATCTAGCAAATGTCATGGGTGATAGGGAGTTGTGGCGGTGCAATTTTGTTGACAAGCCGGCACAGCATTCTTAAAAATGCAGCTGCAATGCAGCATGCCGATCCTAGTAGTAGTAGTAGTAGATTGGCTAGGTAAGTCTCATGAATATCAGAGTTCTATGGTTATTGGAGCTGTGGCCTCTACTTTACCGAAGGGTGGAGTAGGTACACGCTGGGATAAGAAAGTGTTATATATGATGGAACAGCAACGACGAGACCCTACCATGGCTGATCTCATGTCATTCTTAGATGGAGAAGTGAAATTACAGCTCCAAAAGCAGTCCAGAGAGAAGACACCGGAAAACAAGGTAAGTGAGAAACCCGTTTCTAGGAGAAAGGTAACACCAGTGTGTTATACCGACGACGGCGAAAGCCAGGCTTCTCAAGGAGAGGACAGCGGGAAAGACACTGAAAGATCTTATTATGTCAACAAAACGCCCAAAGACGTAAGTAAATTCAGGTCTCTAACCAATGACAGGAGAGAACAGGTAAGAAAAACCCCTCCTACATCTCCTAAGAGAATTCAGGTAAGAAAGCCCGAAGAAAGAACGAGTGTGCACAACGTTACTCAAAATAAGGTAAGTAACATCAAACCGAAATGTGCGCTGTGTGACGGGCCCCACCGTTTGAATGTGTGTGATGAATTCCTAAAGAAATCATTAACGGATAGACGGGAAGTCATGTGGGATAAGCGGTTGTGTTATAATTGCCTCAGACAAGGACACCAACGGCGAACCTGTTACTCCGACGTAAGGTGTGCAAAGTGCGGTGCGAAACATCATATCTTGTTGCACACTGAAAAGGATATGTATGAAAAGGACACCGACAGCGAGCTCACCCTAACTACTTCTGACCGACAACCATCTTGGAAAGCACCAACTTCCAATGTAGGAATCCGAGAATTTCCTGTAGTGCAGTTAAGGGTCCACGGACCTACAAGGAGTTATATAGTGAACGCCCTCCTTGACTCCGGTAGCACAGGAACATTCATCGACAAAGAACTTGCCGAAGACATCTTTGCTGGACAACCCAAGTTCCGAACTAAGCTAAACATGTCAGGAATTATGCAGGTTTGGAAATCTACAGTAATAGCGGATTATTATGTAGGTGCGTTGTCCACCCCCCAGGATGAACTAGGACAACACAGCATAAGGTCAGTAAAAATGGTGGCGATAAAGAACTTCGCTACCAGCCAAGTAGAACATTATAACTGGGATGAGGACGATTTCACCCAGCAGCTTGATATACCTAGATTCAACACCGATTACCCTGGAGTGCAAATACTCATCGGTCAAAATGCGCACGAGGCGCTCGAGACATTGGAGAAACGGCCTGCTCAACCGCAACCACTACAAGCTTATGCGGGAAGAACTAGAGTGGGTTGGTACTTTACTGGCCCTTCCCGTAGAACTCTCATGGAAAGATTACCAAAAGATCAGGTATATCAAGTAAGAGAATGGGAAGTGGAGAGTAGTGAGGTAGACGATCCAACTGAGGGAATACCATACTCCTCAGATAATGACGATATCCACCAACTCTTCGACGAGGAGAATACCATTGATCTCCTTACGGAAAACGAGACTTGGCAAAACCAAGTGAACCTATGTCAGCTCATTCGTCCATCAGAACGAGTCGACTATAACGACGAACTGAATGACGTAATTGAACGTTATAATGCAAAAACTCGGGATGAACACGCCGTACGATTCTTTACTCAAGAGGCTGTAGAGCCCAATTCCTACGATAAGGCCCTATCGGTAGAAGAAGAAAGAGCCAAGCAGATCCAAGAGACAACTACACGTTTTCTTAAAGATCAAGGTAGATATGAAATCGGTCTACCTTTCCGAAAGCGAGAACCAAAGTTCATAAACAACAGACCCTTGGCGGAGAAAAGAATTGCTCAACTACATCGACGCCTTACGGCAAATTCTTCAGCTAAAGAAATGTATCAGACGCAGTTGAAGAAATTTATTAACAAAGGATATGCGGAGCGAGTACCGGAAGAAACACCTATAACTGAGAGATCGTATTATTTAACACATCATTACGTTCCCAAACCCGGTAAACCTCATGAGGTACGAGTAGTGTTTGACGGCTCCGCCCTTTACATGGGCCAATCCCTTAATTCCGAGTTGTTACCAGGACCCAACTTACTCCAATCCTTGTTGGGAATACTCTTAAGATTACGACAATATTCAATCGCTTTCGCCTCCGATATAGAAGGCATGTTCTTACAAGTCAAGGCGTTGGATAGGGATCGAGACAGCCTACGATTTCTGTGGTGGCCTGAAGGTGACCTCAACCAGAAACCGGTGGAGTATTGGATGACCATCCAGGCTTTTGGGATCATCTCAAGCCCTTCAAACGCCTGCTCAGTGGTGCGCACCACTGCTGATGACAACCGGGACGCCTTCTCGAAAGAGGTGATCGACAACATCAAACGGGATATATACATGGACGACAATTTAAAGTCCCTTCCATCTGTGGAAGAAGCCATTGATGTCGCCAAAGGAACGGTAGAGTGCTTAAAAAGAGGTGGATTTCGATTAACTAAATTCACCAGCAACTCCCGTGAGTTTCTGGAGTCGATCCCGGTAGAAGATCGAGGAGCGAAAGACCTAGATCTAATCAAAGATGATCTTCCAGAAACCAAGACACTTGGTTTGAAATGGGACACAGAGAGAGATATCCTGTTTTTCCAGCTAAAACAGCGAGATAATCCAGTTCGGACTAAACGGATTTGTTTAAGTATCCTGAGCACTTATTTCGATCCATTGGGATTTATTAGCCCAGTTATATTGATTGCTCGGAGTTTAGTACAACAAATGTGGCTTGAAAACCACTCATGGGACGATCCACTTAAGGGAGAATTATTAAAGAAGTGGATGAAATGGGAAGATTCTCTACCCGCCATCGAATTAGAATTATAAGAATTATAATTTCCCGTTCATATTTTGGTCATGTTCTCCCTACGTATTCCTATCAACTCCATGTGTTTGGAGACGCCAGCGATATGGGAATAGGTATAGTAGCCTACCTAAGAGTGGAAACTCCGGATGGAATCAAAGTCGCCTTGGTTACCTCTAAGGCATTGATAAACAACAAGTTGAAAGTTCCTCGAGCGGAGTTAAAAGCGGCTCTATACGCTACAGCCATCGGCCGGAATGTAACAGAACAGATCGATTATCCGTTGGAGAAAACTGTCTATTGGACCGATGCTTTACTCGTGTTGGAGTATATAACCAATGAAGTCTGTCAGTTCAGCGTCTTCGTTACCAACAGAGTAGCCATTATACTTAGTCGCACGAAGATGGATCAATGGAGACATTGCCCCGGAACGATTAATCCAGCAGACATCGCTTCCAGGGGAGCAACTCCACAAGAACTGATAGATACTCCAGACTGGTTAGGTGGACCCGACTTCCTAAGCAAAGAAGAGGATGAATGGCCTCCTCATCTTACTACGGCAGAGATTAGACAGGCCAAGGGAGCAGAGAAAGTCAAACCTAAATCTCAGGCGAGTAAATCGAAGTTATTTAAACCCGTGGTAGATCTGTCTGTACTACACACTTCCGGAGACGACGATTTGAATCCGAAACCCACAGCCACAAATAAGTCTGTTGTGGAAATCAGAGAGAGGGATTGGAAATCTGGAATACCAGACGTCTCGCAAGGACTCTCACCTCTCCTGCAGAGAGCGATATATCACTACAGTTCCTGGAATCGGCTCTGTAAGGCCGTTACATATTTAAAGCGATGTTTTCATCATCACTACTCCAGGGCGAAGACCAACAGTGATACCGCTCCACTGACATCTGTGCAGGTCCATGTTGTTAAAGATCTTCCCAAATATAAGATATCCGACAGGTTTCTGAAGGAGAAGATCAGTTATCAGGAGCATGAAGAAACCAATAAGCAGATGCTGAGACTCCTGCAATGCTATGAGGATTCCGATAAGTATTTCCTGTTGTTGAGAAATCCACAGATGTGCTTAAGGGATCGTTTCTCTAGCACAATGATAGATGGGTTGATACGTGTTGGAGGAAGATTAACTAATGCTCCATTATCCTTTGACACCAAGTTTCCCATACTCATTAGAAATCTTGAAATACAAATCAAGATGATTGTAGATGTTCACAGCAAACTTTATCATGCTGGTAGAGAACGAGTTCTTAGCGAAATTCGAACTCGCTATTATTTTTATAAACCCCGTAGAGCTCTGAACCAAGTTCTTAGGAACTGCATACCCTGTAGGAAAGCATTCAGTAGGCCTTTAACACAGCGAGAGGCAGAATTACCTAGGGAACGAGTAAGCTTCTATGAACCACCCTTTACTAATACAGGTGTAGATTTATTTGGCCCTATTGAAGTATATCGTGCTAGGACTATAGTCAAGAGATGGTGTGTCATCTTTGTTTGTATGACTTGTAGAGCTATCCATCTCGATATGGTGAACGATTTATCTACCAACAGCTTCCTATTAAGCTTACGACGACAGATCGCTCGCTTTGGAACTAGTAACACGATGAGATCTGATAAGGGAACGAACTTCATTGGTGCCAACAATGAAATCAAAGCTTACGTCAAAGATTGGAACCAAAGTCAGGTTGACGATCAGCTAAGGGTAACAGCGTCTAGCTGGACCTTCAACGCCGCCGACGCCCCTTGGTGGGGAGGAAGTTGGGAGAGATTAATCAGGAGCGTGAAGACCGCATTTCACTTTATAGTGCCGTGCCGCGCGTATCTCACCGACGAACTTTTGCGGACGTTAATGGAGGAAATCGCCGCCTATCTCAACGAGAGACTGCTTATGCCAGTCTCATCGAGTCCCGATTCCCTGGAAGCGCTAACACCCGCACACTTCCTACTGAAGAAACCTGTAGCCATGCTCCCACAATCGGAAATCACAGACGGAGACGAATACTGCCGGCAAACTTGGCAACTTATGCAGTTGTTATCCCATCGTTTCGCTGACCATTTCGAAAAACATTATCTGCCCACGCTACAACTTCGAACTAAGTGGTTTGCGCAGCAAGAAAACGTCAGCGCTGGAGACATGGTCCTTATTGTGGATTCAGATCTTCCACGTAAGCGGTGGCAGACAGGACGTATCATCGAGACTCACATCTCGGATGACGGTTTGGTGTGATCGGTAGAACTCGTCGTCATGCGACGTAACTTCAAGAAACCGGGAATTGTCTTCGAGACACAGCAGCTCAATCGCCCAGTTGGTCGTTTATGTTTACTGGAAAGAGACAGAGAACTCTCCAGAAACTATGGAAGACAAGATACTCTTCCCACGACCACCTCCCTAATCCAACAAACATCTAGGGACTCCCCAGCTTAGCAGCGTCTGGAGTGGGTGTGTGACCATATTATTTTATATTCTTATTATTTTATATTTATGTATGTATTATTATGTAATTTTATTATAATCGTTTTCTTTAATTTTATTTAGTAGAATGTTATTTTAGCGATTATTTAGTAGATTAGTGCAATATATCGTCGGTATTTTTTCAAAACCCCACAAACGACATTTTTGTCAAAAATGAGATATGTGTGTCACGTTATACTAGACAATAATCCGAGGTTATTCTAAACATTTTATAGGGCTACCATTGGTGGAATTAACATTATATGACAAATTGTTAACCACACAATCGCCATTCTCCAGGGAATGGTTTTTTCAAAACCCCACAAATGACAAAGTCTATGAGATGCTATTTTATTTTTCAAAAACCACACAAACGCCAAATGGACAGTTATAATTCAATTTAAAACACCACAAATGACGGAACCTACCTGGGAGCACATTATACTCAGCTATTTTTTTTAGCCAACCAGCAATTAGTAACATGGTTTTCTCTCAAATAGACACCCAGCTGATTTGGACTACCTATTAATAGCTGTATATATACAGGTACAGGTACAGGTATACTGCATTTTATTAATTTCTGCGGTTTTTCGTACATGCTATACATTGCCCTGAAACAATGGAAGAGACTCTGGATTTAGAACTTCTTGAAATACTTGTGAATAAAGAGGGGGATGTTGTAAATGACGACGTATCTTCAATAATGGTTGATACCATGAGTGCAGAAAGTGGGAATCTGGAAGCCCAACAGGATGATTTGGTAGTTGTCAATTTTACTGAGGTGGAACCAGCAAATTCAGATGTGGATCCAGAATATGACTATGAAGGGAGTAGCTATGTTCCTTCAGATTCCAGTAGCTCTGATGACTTTTTTCCAGGTTTTAAGGATTCTACACCTTCGGCTGTTCTTTCTACGGGTGTGGTTGGTGCTGTGGTTGGAAAACCCAATGCAAAGAAGTCCAAGTTTCCATATGAGACTGGAAGCCGCAAGGATGCTTGTTTGAGAGGATTATCCTTTGTTTCCTCAAAGGGGAAGGTTCATGTTGAAAAAAAGATTCGCCCGGTCCCATGCAAAAGTTCGTGCTTGCGTCAGTGCAATAAAATTCCAGAGAATTTGCGGCAACAAGTGTTCACTGAATACTATTCCTGTCCCACAATAATCGATCAGCGTGCATACCTTGCATCATGTGTTGAAGTGTCTCAAGTTCGACGACATCGTAATGGTAATGATACACCGGTACGCAATCAGACAATGACCTATTCTATCGCGTTGAGGGGTGGCCATAGGAAACAAGTTTGCAAGAAATTTCTAGAATGCACATTAGATGTTACGGCCGAGGAACTTCGTACTATATCGAAGAAGAAATCAATAAGTGGGGGCACCACAACGCCAACAATTGGAAGGGGCGGGAGACATAACATTATTTCTGAGTCCAAAAGAAATGATGTCAGGGATTGGATTGGGGAGTTGCCGGCCCTACCTTCACACTATTGTAGAAAAAATTCTTCTCGAAAGTACCTCCCGAAAGAAGTTAGAAGCATGAAAAATCTGTATCGGATGTACAAGAGAGAGAAGCCAAGGGGTGCAAAGTTTGGAACATTCAGGAGTGTTTATTTTAAAGATTTCAATCTTGGAATCCATATGCCAAAGAAAGACAAGTGCAATTTGTGCATGCAGTACAAAAGGAAGGAAATTAGTGATGACATGATTAAAACTCATAACGAAGAAAAGGAGGCTGTTGGTGTTGTCTTTACAACTGCACAGGAGCGAACAGATACATGATTTCGTTGCGCGAGTTTCGACCTACAGAAGGTACTGAACACTCCACATACAGATTCGATGCTTGTAGGATATTCTCGAAGGTATGCCTATTATAATGAGACCGTTTATGAAAGCCATACTCAGAGGGGCATATGTTTTCTGTGGGGAGAATGTGATGGAAAACGTGGATCTAATGAAGTCGCATCGGTTTTGTATAAGTACCTAAATGATGTAGAAAATCTTTGTATTGTTAAGGAGGTTCATCTATTTTGTGATTCTACCAGCGGGCAGAACAAGAATCGAATGGTTTTGTCAGCCTTATTCCAGGTATTGAGCCATTTTACTAACATCTTAACCATATCCATTACTTTCCTGCTACCAGGTCACACTGAGATGCCAGTTGACTCTGTTCATTCTACAATTGAAACGTTTGTTAAGCATAAGGCTGTCTGGGGTCCTTCTGAATGGCCAACAGTTATCCGTATGGCGCGTCATACACCATTTCCATATGAAACAGTAAAGATGGGTCGTGATAATATTTTCTCTTGGGATAAGAATCCTGAATTCAAAAACAATGTCAATGAGATCGGCGAAAAAGTGGCGTGGAGCCAGATTCGAAATGTGAAGTTTGTAAAAGAGAACACTTCTGGGAAGATTAGTATTTTTTATACAGAGTCGGCTCAAAGTAATGCTGTTGAACATTCTATTATCGTACGTCAGAGGCGCGGTCGGCCTTCTGATAACGTTAGACACCTTCCTGAGATTGCTTATAAGCACCCAGTTGCCATCTCCACTGCAAAGTACAACGATTTAATGAAACTCTGCAGAAAGGGAGTAATTCCACCTTCTTATTGCTCAGAATATGAACGAATGGTCTCACTCAACTCTGTCCCGGATAGGTTGAATGAAACAGATGAGGAGGATTCTGACTTTTAAGAATTGAAATATCAATTGTCTAAACACTCTTATATTTTTGAAATATTTGAATTGATCTAAAAAATTTATTCTTGATATCCCTTACTGACCTATGTAATATTAGTTTTATTCATTGGCGCATAATGATAAAAAAAATATCTATCATTGCGAAACATGGCATTTGTGTTGTTTTGAAAAACAATGCTTTCAATACAATTTATATATAAGCAATTTTTTCAAAACAACATAAACGCCAAATTTATAAATTAAACAAATTTAATGCAATTTTGTATACTTTACTTTTATTTTATCAAATCGATAATTAAATTTATAATTCACTGAGACTTGTTTGGATCTATTTCACTAATTTCAGATTTTTTTAGGTGTTTTTTTCTGTTTATGAAAAATGAGGTCAATGGTGTTTATGGGGTTTTGAAAAAATACCGACGATATATTAGTGTTTATTACTTAATTACTTATATATTATATATTTACAGCGACGGCGAGAAATAATTATTTTTCTCTTTCCTTACTGTCCGTATTACATTACAAATACGTAACTACAGTAAGATGAAATCTCCGTACTTATTAAAGTACAATAAAGCTCCTACTATATTCAAGTATTATCGGTAAAGTAGAGTATTAGGAATGCAAAATTCAGATCCTCGTGTCTCGGCTAAACCAAGCTCTGGGTAGACCTTGGAAACGACTTGCCTCTTCTCACTGACATTGCTTCGTGCGATATTGCTCTCATACCGTATATTAAATAATACATATAGTAGCGTGATGTCCCTTTAACAGTAGCGTAAAACGCAAAAATAAATCTGTTAAACCCTTTGACCATCTGTAATTCTAGTCGATTAAGATATCGCGGCACCCACCGATATACTTGAAAGACAAAATCCTAGAATCAGTGGTTAACGTCCCCAGACAAGTTCTGGAATAAACTGGTGCCCATCCTAAATATTAATTATTGATATTTACAAAATCTGTTAAATTTCAGATCCTTTAAAATTCTAGTCAATTAAGATATCGTAGCACTTACCGATACTCTTAAAAAGACAAATTTCCTAGAATCAAGGATCTCAGTCCCCAGACATGCTCTGGAATAAAATTGTGTCTATTTAATATTAAATAATAAAATTTGCGGGAATAAATTTAAATTCATATTTTAATGAATTTGATAAATTGTCATCTTTCTACAATTTATAACATTCCCAAAATTCCATTAATTAATAGATCATGGGAGCGGAGATTCACCCTATTAAGTGTATTAGTGTGCGAGAATCTCCAATATATAGTCAATAGCCGATAAAATTCATAAAATCATGTATAAAGAGGAATATTGACAATTAAAGAATTACTATTAAATAGCATCCCAGATCTGTATGTATGAGAATTACCCTAATTCTACCGCTAGCTTTCCATAATGTCACCATGGCAACAACCACGCTAGAATTAGAAGTGAGTTAAAAGAACAATAAAGGCTTGCCCCATTGAATAGCATAGGGAATAAATAGCACACTGCTAGTATCCAAGGATACATAATAATAACGTGGCATTCTGGAAGGCACTGACTAACGGACAAATGGCCCGAATGTGTGCGGTTTGTGACAGTTGTGTGGAATTTGTGCGTTTATAGGTGAATGTTACTACTGAAGTGTGTTTACAGTAGCGAGTCGCAATTGTGAAAGTAGCCCTAACTCTCCAGTAAGAACCTGAAGTAAATCTAAGCCTTTGGGACGGACGGTGGAGTGACTCGCGCTGGTTGTTGTGGTCGTTGTGCAGCTACGACGTTGGCGATAGGCACATCGGTGAAAGTACACCAGCGCTGAGGATCTTGCGCTGTCCGGGGGCCGAGAGGGGTAGGCAGCGACGCTCGCTAGCCTAAATATAAACTCATTATAATATTGATAAGCTCATATAGCAGCTATGACTCAGTTGATAGAAGATGATCTTGGTATCAGGGAGAAATATACTCTACCGTTGCAAGCGTTTGTTGATAGCTTGACACGCAGCGACGCTAGTCCAACTACTACGGAGGACGATGGTCGTTATATCGAACCGCCAATGTCCCAGGAGCAACTCACTCGTGAATTGGACTATCGAAAGTTCACTGCTCGCTATGCGCATTGTAATGGTACGTATATGGACTTCTTAACTACTGGCCATCCTGTCGATTTACACGATACGGACGATATCGACACCGAAAGGGAAGTGGTCCTATTTAAATATCATACCCAGCGGAGTCGGAGCGATAAATTGAGAATCGAATACGAAAATTCTATTCGAAATCGACTCGAAAGAGAAGACGTTAAAGAACCGGATAAACGCGGTAACTCCAACGTATATTTGGAATTCTTGAGAGAAACATTGTAAAACCGAATAAATATCACCCGCGTTTCCCCTACAAGACGTGCGTCTTTGGTATTATTGCAATGAATGCCCAAGACCCAACCAACAAACAGAAAGACATAAACATCCGCGGAGACGTTGCTTTAAACACGGTTTTACTCGCTATATTTACGGGAGTTTCGAGCGAAACTTGTTCGATGTATCACCTACGCTCGCTCGATTCAAACAATCCTTAAATAAACCTATGATCAGAGTTCCGGAATACTCGGTCAGACCTCCTCATTCCCTAGTTAGACCTCAGACTCTTGATCCTAATAGTATCACGGATCCTCCCGAACTGTCCTCACTGTTCAAAGATCTAGTGTTACCCGAACAGTTAGTCGGTGGCACTCCGGTTGTGGGCTCCCTAAATATTCGCCCATCTTACCTAGTCGGATTGGGACGCGGACATCTAATATCGTCATTCAACCGTACCATCGTCCCTGTTTAACCCGATACAACCTGTCACCGAGGCGGAGGAGAGAGTTGTACGAAACGTGTTGGACACTATTCGTCAAAAGAGCGGAAAATGAACCTACAATTGTTTAGAGAAACGTAAATTGCAGCAGCAAGTCCAAGCGGTAAACGAATTAACTTTATCTCAGTTCGATCAGGAAATTCAGAATCTCTAAGAAAATATCGAACTTGGACGACCCTATTCTCTGCAAGAGTTTTGGACGAACGCATCCAACGATAAGCGGAGGAAAATCAGCTCAAGGAGAAGCATATCGAAATGGACGAGACATCGACCGTAACCCTAAACCTTCAGATGCAATTGTATTGCACCCTTTACCCAAGGGTTATAGCCCTCCTAGTAAAGTGGCTCGCCCCAAAGAGAAAAGGACTCTTGCTAGCCTCAAAAAACTGCATAAACGCCGTCCGCGCAAGAAAAACTAACTGTTTAGAGTATTTCTATATTTTAGAAACTGTGATTTTTATATTTTAAAGAATTAAATCCCATTTTCTGGGAGCGGTGTAAAAGCTTTTGCGGAATTAGCTGGTTATTTTTCCCGCAAAGTACTCTGTAGTTGGTTTAACGGACATAAAAAGCCGTTTCCTTACTGTACCGGTGTTTTAGTGGACATAAAAAGCCATTTCTTCTGTATGTGTAATTTAGCGGACATAACTAGCAATTCTATGTCGCAATACGCTAAAATCCCCTTGAAACAGTGTAGTTACTATGACGACAGCTAACAGCTGATCTGTACACGTGGAGCTTTTTCTTTGTTCTCTGTCGTTTCTTTGTTCAGTCGACCAATCAGAGCGTTTTTTGACTCTGTGTTGGAGGTTGTATACAGAAACTCATGAATTGAGTCAGTATGTGTATTTTGTCCACAGCCAGAAGACCGGCTTTGGAACCTCTGTGTTTTCAGGCTTTAGCCCAACATTAGTAGGCTTAATCATAGAAACGTATATCTGTTATCTTAACAAATCAATCATAACATAACTCACTCACCTAATCATATTGTCAACTACAAACACCGCATTTTTACTGCTATTTACTGTCGGTTATTCATTATATCAGTTGATGGAATATTGTTATATTTGGATAATATCGATCAATAATCAGAAACCCCAATCTTCTTGATATACTGAAGGTTAGAGAGACCGGTTACATATAACAATTGCGACTTACATTAAAGTGGTTTTGGAGTGAATCTAATGATATTTCATAGGCATTACATGAGTCGGTTGTTGTTCTCTTTATATGTGACTAAAATTAGTGAAGGTCGGCAGATCGGTGTGCAGCATTGTGCGGTAGTGTGCATGATTGTGACTGATAACAAAGCATCTCCTAAAGAATGCGCTATATACGTGAATCCATAGCCATCCCGTTGTGTCTAGTGTAAGTCATAACTCTGTTTACATATTTAGAGCGCCACGTCCTAAAGGAACTGTTAATATTTCCCGAAAGTGAATAATATTTGTCAGAGACTATATATTACGATCAGTCGAATAATACAGTAGGCCTACACCGCAATAAGGTTAGGCTTCCGAATCCAGTCTCCCGGGTATATCCAGCGGGTGAATGGTCGCGAATAGACTGGCTTCGGCTAATGTAGTGTATCAAATACTCGTCATAGGCTAAAGTCGATTTATTATCTAGAAGACATCCAAATTTGGCAGGTTAAACTGCTAAAGGTCTGAAAGCGCGAACAAACCTCTTTGGAAGCCTTTAAAACAGTCAAACAATCACGTATGTTCAGCATACTTGCGCATTATACGGAATTCTTGAGGGAATTGTTGGAGCAATCATGTCACTTACTACAATGGTTCGACGACATTTGTATGTACCGCCCATAGTGAGGTTGATATGTGTTTTCCGTTACTTCCCGACCCAATTGTAGTCTATCTGGCCCAGAACTAGTCTTGCCGACCGAACCAAATATGCTGTTCCTACTTGCCCAATTGCCATTGCCCGAAGTCATTATAGCTCATTGTCTTCAAATATGTAGCTCATTCTAGGTCATCCAACTATGGGACTAACTGGATATAGCTGTGTATAGATGAGTATAGGCGAATCTCTGTTTATTGGCTGAGTATAGGTGAATCTGTGTTGTATTAGCTGAGTATAGGTGACTATAGCTGCGTATTAGATGAGTGTAGATGAGTATATGTGAGTATAGCTGAGTATAGGTGAGTATAGATGAGTATAGCTGAGTATATGTGAGTATAGCTGCATATTAGGTAAGTATAGCTGCGTATTAGGTGAGTATAGCTGAGTATAGGTGAGTATAGATGAGTATGCTGAGTATAGGTGAGTATAGCTGAGTATATGTGAGTATAGCTGCGTATTAGGTGGGTATAGCTGAGTATAGGTGAGTATAGATGAGTATAGCTGAGTATATGTGAGTATAGCTTGCGTATTAGGTAAGTATAGCTGAGTATAGCTGCGTATTAGGTGAGTATAGCTGAGTATAGGTGACTATAGATGAGTATGCTGAGTATAGGTGAGTATAGCTGTGTATATGTGAGTATAGCTGCGTATTAGGTGAGTATACCTGAGTATAGGTGTGTATAGAGCTGAGTATAGGTGAGTATCTAGCTGAGTATATGTGAGTATAGCTGCGTATTAGGTGAGTATAGCTGAGTATAGCTGAGTATAGGTGAGTATAGATGAGTGTAGATGAGTATAGATGAGTATGGGTGAGTATATGTGATATATAGCTGCGTATTAGGTGAGTATAGCTGAGTATTATAGGTGAGTATTTAGCTCCGAGTATAATAGGTGAGTATATAGATAAGTATAGGTGTGTATATAGCTGAGTATAGGTGAGTATATGTGAGTATAGCTGCGTATTAGGTGAGCATAGCTGAGTATAGGTGAGTATATGTGATTTAGCTGAGTATATGGCGAGTATTATAGCTGAGTATAGGTGAGTATAGCTGCGTATTAGGTGAGTATAGCTGAGTATAGGTGAGTATTATGAGTATAGATGAGTATGCTGATTATAGCTGCGTATTAGGTGAGTATAGCTGAGTATAGGTGAGTATAGATGTGTATGCTGAGTATATAGCTGCGTATTAGGTGAGTATAGCTGAGTATAGATGAGTATAGCTGAGTATAGATGAGTATAGCTGCGTATTAGGTGAGTATAACTGAGTATAGGTGAGTATAGGGGAGTATAGATGAGTATGCTGACTATAGGTGAGTATAGCTGAGTATAGCACCGAGTATAGGTGAGTATATAGAAAAGTATAGGTGAGTATGCGAGTATAGCTGAGTATAGGTGAGAATAGATGAGTATGCTGAGTATAGGTGAACATCTGCGTATTAGGTGAGTATATGTGAGTATTATAGGTGAGTATAGCTCCAAGTATAGGTGAGTTTATAGATAAGTATAGGTGTGTATAATAGCTCCGAGTATATGTGAGTACTGCGTAGATAAGTATAGGTGAATATAGGTGAGTCTGGGTTTTAGCACGTACCCACTAGTTAATCTCCCAGCTCAGCTGATTGTACCCCGTACAACTCACTAATTATATCTCTCACATCAGCTGATTGTACACCCTACAACTCACTAACCTATTTCTCCCTGCTCAGCTGTATTCTCCGCGTATTTGCGTTTACACCCGACGGTTATACGCTCCCCGGGCATGTATCCCTTCACTTTGATAGTTGGAGGCTCCACGATTACCATGGCCTGCAGGTCTATCTTAGTCTGGGGCTCGGGACACGGGATGATCTCCTTGATACAGGAGAAGTCGAGATCGGGTTGCCAAGATCCGTCGAATTGGCAGGAAGTTCGGATGGATCCGCCTTCCGCCTTCACCACGAACCCAGTCTCGCAACCGTAGTTTGCTATCGCGCCGTTGCTGTATATCTCCGTCTTGTTGTTCCGGCTGTTAGTAATGCTGAGTAGAACGGCAGGCGGGTCGGGTATTGGCGGCCCCGCGCAGTCCAGTGGGTCCTTGGCACAACGGTAGTCCGCTCTAGCCGGCACCCACGCCCCGTTGTGGCAGTCCACCACGGTCCCACCCACCGGCGAGTAACCCGGTTTACATACGTACACGATCGTTTTCCACAACTTCTTGTTGCCAAGAACGGCGGGGTTTTCGAAGTTTCCGTTGAGTGGTGGTGGCGGGGGCGGGCTGCATTCAGGGGTCGCCTTCACGCACGTGTGAGCGGGTCTTTCACTCCATTTTCCAGAAGCGAGACATTTAATCACATATTCAATTTTTCCAACTAATGAAAGAAAATAGTTGACAATATAAGGTTTCCTGAAATAACTATTTAAGTGGTAGACTTTTTTTGTCGAGTGATATTATTTGGCGAGCGTAACGACACAAATAAGAAAGCAAGACAAAAAATGTTACTTTTTTTCCACCACTTACGTCGTTTTATTTGTTGTAAGTAATAATAAAAAATGTGTTCTAGAACAAAAATATTTTTCAAAATTGATAGCTAACACGTGCTCTATAACATTTATAAAAAATAGCAAAAACTAGCTCGTATAAAAAATCAATATCATGGAAATTACTTTGAAATTGAATTCAACATTACTTTTTTTTGTTGACAAAAAATGTGTTCTTTTTTTGTCAAACTTGTTAACGATTTTGACAACAAAAGTAACCTAGAACAAATAAATATATTTTTCTTATTTATGAATATTATTTCAAGGAATATTCTACAGTGTTCTAGAATGTTGTATTAAATAGCATTACATATGAGTACGCTATCTTACTGTTGTATATAGGCACATCAACGTACCATCATATGCGTAGCCCGGCGCACAACTATATATGGTAATGTCCCCAGGATCTGCTACACCATCGTTCGTATAAACTCGTCTCTCATTGGGCCCCGCCATCTCCGGAGGGGCGCAGGTCTTCAGCTCATCGACGCACTCGAAGTCTGGTAGGTCCCAGAGACCATCGGGCTGACACTGAGCAGACAATAAACCCTTACCGGAGAGCTCGAAACCCTTGGCGCAGTCGAACATAATCACGTCACCTTCAGTGAAGTTCTGATCGCTGGGGTTGTCCAACATTATCGAGTGTTTTATATGCGTGTGGGATGGCGTGCCACTACAGTAGACAACAGTCTTCTTGCAAAGAAATTCTGGGGATTTAACCCAGACTCCGTGTCTGTCGCATTGTATTGAGGTTATCGCAGGAAGCAACTCTATCGTGTATCCATCCATACACCGGTAGTAAGCCGTGTCACCGCTTCGGTATCCCGTAGCCACCTGCACTAGCTCCGCATTGGCCGGGGCCATCGGCGGCACGTCGCAATCCACAACTTCCTTCTCGCAGGTAAACTTCGGCAAAGGATGCCAAACCCCCGTGTCCGTACAGCTCAGTGTGATTCGTTTACTTTGCTCCCCGTTAGCATCTAATACAAAAGGCAAATAAAATGTGTAATATTAATGATTCATTTAAGTTAGTAATAATTAATAAATTGATTATTGGATGTAAAGTAATTCCCACATACAGTCTCACACCCAACTGTAGTTGAAATTGGCCATATTCATTCATCCACTGTATAGATATACACCATAACCCGTAATATAGTGTCATTTTCTGATGACACGGACCCCCCCCCCCCCCCCCAGATTTTTCTACAAATCGTTATCATATTGCTTGAAATTTGAAACACAACTAGTTCAACTCACCGTCGTTGTTACCATGAAGCCGGAATTTTCGATTTCACCTTAAAATTTTTTTTAATAAGCGTTTTAAAAAAGTGTCTTTTGCGAAATCGCACCCTTTGTATCATTGCCATTCTTCACTTTAGCCGTAATTTTTTCACATCAATAGAAAGCTTGCGTTGCAAGGATTCCAAATATGTAAATAAAAAACATATATATATTTATAAATAGAATAAATGGCCTGCAGCGAACGATAATTCTTGCAATCTTTGAACGCCTAAATCTCAGTTGTTTCTCAACGAAATTCAGATATTGTTACATATTTTGAATCCTTGCAACGCAAGCTTTCTATTGATACAACAAAATTACTATTTTGTTTAAATCTTTTTTACTGTTTACTGTTTAAATCACTCTCACACCACACACCGCCCCATTCAACCGCCGTCCCTCTGCCATTATTGGAACGAGGCAGGATGGACCACTACGCGTTGCGGAACCGCCGCCCTCCATTTCCGATGCGGAACGACAGGCGCACATCCATATTGGACGACTCCATCCCTCCGTTACAAAAGAGAACATAATTGACCACTTGACGGCAGAGAATATCAGTTTCGACGAGGTTATTCCGATACAACCAAGAGATGATTCAATGTTCATAAGTTTCCACCTTGTGTGTAAACAAGATAAACGAGGAATTCTAATGGATCCCTCCCTCTGGAGCCAAGGTATGACTATTCGAAATTACAAACTATCTGAAGAGGAGAGGGCTGCGTTTGGACTCCGTCCCCGTTCGGCGTACCAAGGGGTCCATCTCCCTCGACGGGATCATGTGGAATGACGCTCTGAACCACGAAAACTGACCGAAACTCCGCAGCCTCCGCTACGAATCTCTATGGTAGACTCTACTTTAAAATGTACAGGTTGTCTCAAACCTTACAGGTATAAGGCAAGTCTGCTTAAACATCATAAACATTGTCTACGTTTTAACGCTGCAGAAAACTATAAAATATTACAAGCACTCCCGTTTCCACTGATACCCAAACCGTCCAACAACTCCTTCGCATGGAAAGTTATATTATGGAATGTGGAGGGTGCTAAATCAACAATAGAAACAACTATCGATGATACTTTTGCCGAGACTGATGTGTTGATGCTTACAGAAACATTCGAAGACGATCTTGATATTCCAGGATATAAAACATACAATATTCCATGCAATAGAAATCAGGGTGCAGGTAGACCAACCGGTGGTATTACGATTGCTGTTAGTGCTGCAAAGAAGGTTGTGCACAAAGAACTGTTCCGTAGCAATAATATTCTAGGAATAATTTGTGGAGAGTATAACTTCGTTTGTTGCTATTATGAACCGAACACAGATGTATCAGAAATTATCTTGGAAATGGTATTTACAATCAACACAATCAAATCCAAAAACTCTAAACCTATCATTATAGGTGGTGATTTTAATTGTCGTCTCGACGGTGTATCAAATAGAGGTGAAACACTTTGCTGTGGATTACTTGGGCTCCACTTACACTGTATTAATGACCCGGTACTCCCAACCTACCAATGCTGGAATGGGAATAGTGTTATTGATCTGTTGTTCGTTGATTCGAATATCCAGGATAATATCAATGAGATTACAGTTATTCCCACATATAACACGAAACACCAGCGAGTAAATGTTCTCATTGGCAGCAACCACACGGAACTTAAAGATCGCCGAGAACCGGCTATTAGGCGTATCGATGTAGGAAAACTCGCTGAAACGCTACATACCACCGACATATCGGAGGCGTTGACGATGGGTGTTGATAAATTATCTGAACTTATCAACGTCTCGATACAAACTGCTGCAATTCCGCCGAAACAACGGAGATCCAAGCTGTGGTTTGACAAAGACTGCTACCGAATGAAAGGCGAAGTGGAATCCTCGTTCAGAGTGATGCAAGACAATCCGGACAACCAACCAATTAGAGAGCAGCATATGCAAGCTAAACGCAAATACAAGCTTCTAATTATCAAGAAAAAGAAACAATATAAGTTAAGTAAAGAATTCGAAATGCTAGAAAAATGCGAATCAGATAAATCCGAGTTTTGGAATATTTTGAAAAGTAAACCGCAACCAAAGCCAGTAAGCAACCAAGTTCCTGAGGAACATTGGGTAGACCACTTTACCTCGTTACTTTCTGCCAAACAACCAACAATCACATTTCCTGATGTGCCGGACACACACTGTCCATCTCTGGACTCACAAATTCTAGACTCAGAAGTCATCGATTCGGTATCCAGTCAGAAGCCAAAGAAAGCGACAGGACCCGACGGAATAAGTAATGAGTCTCTAATTAGTGGGTTTATTTATCTCCTTCCATATTTAATTACTCTGTTCACCATGTGCTTCGAATTCGCTCAATGTCCAATGATATGGCTGTCTGCTTATCTGATATTGCTCTACAAGGGGAAGGGTTCCAAGTCGGCACCCACAAACTATCGGGGCATCGCTCTACTATGCCACCAATTGAAATGCTACACAGCAATACTAGCGAGACGTCTATATACATGGGCGGAAACAAATCAAATCTTGCCGGACGAGCAGTACGGTTTCAGGGAGAACCGTTCCACGCTAATGGCTGTAAAATTGCTTTATGATGCCATAGGTTCAGTGCTATCAGTCAGTGGAGGGTCAATTTACTGTGTGTTTATAGACTTTTCGAAAGCGTTCGATACGGTTAATAGAGAGAAACTAATTTGCAAATTATCTTGCCTAGGGGTTAGCCGAAAGTTTTTGCTAGCTTTATGGTCGATTCTAGCCATAAATTTTGTACGAATTTGCATTGGTGCCTATTTGCTTGATCCAATACCACAAACGGTTGGAGTCTTACAAGGGGATAAATTGTCCCCCCTTCTTTTTAGTTTATTTATTTCAGATTTACCTTGTTCTATTATTGTAGCAGCCTGTTGGTGTTTATTATACGCAGATGATTTAGTTATAGTAGGAACAAGCATATCCGATATTCAACAAAGCTTAGATAAATTATATTTATATTGTTTACAAAATGATTTAAAGGTAAATATTGATAAGACTAAAGTAGTCAAATTTAGAAGAGGCGGTAAACTCTGTCGTAACGATATTTTGTTATATAATGGTGTACATTTAACATTTCAAAACAAGTTTGAATATCTAGGTGTAGTCTTTTCCACTAAAAATGGTGCTTCTAATCATTATGAACATCTATACAGAAAAGGTTTAGCATGTTGTGTACGTTTAAATGTCAAGATATGCTTATCTAGCGTTACTATAGAAACTGCTAAATTACTATGGTTATCAATTGTAATACCAACAATAACTTATGGGTGTAACATCTTTGATAGTAATATTGAAGTAAGTGATTTAGTACATGTTCAAAAAGTGAGAGGTTTTTACTGGAAACAATGGTGTGGTATATCAAAGTACGCATCAACTTCGGCTATTCTAACTAAAATAGATAACCCGCACTCCGACCCAACGGATATCAACCTGGAAGGTCTGTTTGGAGTACGAAGGAGGGTCGCAGCCCAACTGGTAGCCAACGGTTACCATCACAAGTTCTGCTCGACAAGAAATTGCTGGAGATCGAGCCCACTATGTGTTTGCAATTGGTGTGATAACTCGTGTTCGGAAACCCACCATTACAAGACATGTCCCAAACTGCCGAAACTAAGTACACCGTTGAGACAAGCCTTTTACCTCTCAAAATTATAATTATAATAAATTATTTAATTTTAAATTGCTTTTATCCCGCTTGTATCCCATGTAGTAAATAAACTTAAACTTATCAACTTAACTTAACTAACACTTTTATGAAATTGATTTATATATATGCAATGTTTCATGAGTTTCCTGGTTTTACTTATTTTTATCTATTGGTGTTTTTACCGATTTATTATAATTAGAATAAATATATGCCCCTATGGGGCGCTTGCT